>PVKA01002592.1:50137-122656 GCA_004027165.1 Ctenomys sociabilis
AGAGAGAGAGAGAGAGAGAGAGAGAGAGAGAGAGAGAGAGAGAGAGAGAGAGAGAGAGAGAGAGAGAGAGAGAGAGAGAGAGAGAGAGAGAGAGAGAGACTAGGGGACACACATACTTGTCTAAAACAGGCATCTCACTGGGGAGATAGCTCAGTAGCCAGAGAGATGGTTCAGTAGAATAAGTGCTTGCCTGGCAAGTGCAAGGGCCTGAGTTCAATCCTCGGTTCTCCTAATAAATAAATAATAAAACGGGCATCTGGAACAGGAATGTGAAAGTTTTGTTTGTTTTTTTTTAATTTCAAAATATTTCAGAAAAAATATGTTGAAGGGTCTGTCTTCAATTAACAAAAAATATTATTAGGGACAGGCAGATAGCTCAGAGGACTAAAGCACCTGCTTAGGCAGAGTGCAGCGGCCGGGGTTTGATGCCCAGTGTGCCGTGCCGGCCCCGTCCTCAGGGCGAGCTGAGATGGTGACTGAGACTGGGCATAGTGGCGCATACCGGTAATCCCAGTGCTTGAGAGGCTGAAAACAGGAGGATCGCTATCTACACAGAGAGACCCTGTGCACCTTTCACTACATACAAAGAACAAATAAATAGGATGGCCAAGTAGCTCAGCGGATTAAAGTGCCCGCAAGCAGGTGCCGGGAGTTCTATCCCCAGGCCTGCCAGGCTGGTACCACCCCAGGGGCCTGCTGAGGCCCCAACTGAGACCGGGCGTGGTGGTGCATGCCTGTAATCCCAGCTTTTGGGAGGCTGCAAACTCCGAGTCTGATCTAGCAGTGAACACCCTGAACACCCTGTAGACCCTTCCCTAAAATACAGAAAATAAATAAATAAATATAAAAATAGAGATTCTTTTCTAACTATTTAAATCTTTAAATGTACCCTATGAGAGCAGACCCCTACTGCAAGCCAACGGTTCAAACTATAAAATAAATTACAGCTAGGCATGGTGATACATATTTGTAATTTCAGCACTTTGGAAGCCTGAGGCAGGAGGATTCCAAGTTTGAGTCCAGCCTGGATGACTTAGTGATTTAGAGAGATTTGTCTCATTAAAAAAATCTGTATCTACATACATAAATATAGATATAGATATAAAGATGAACATTCTTTTCCTTAATCATAGTCCCTCTTTTCCTCTGGAATGTACTCAACATTACAGTCCATTTTCCACATGGTAGTTGTAATGATATCTTTATTATAAGACGGTCTGATTGTCCCTTAAATTCCTTCAAATGAAGGTGGTATTGGGTTTCTGAGACTATAGATGTATCAGCCATCTCATCTCTCTCTCTATCCATCCATCCATCCATCCATCCATCTCTCTCTCTCTTAAAAATTTAAAAGGCATCACTGCATCCTAGCACTTTATTTCTTTTAAGGCAGCCCATACTCCAAGCACCATGGCTCAGCATCCAAGAGGGTAATCATGGTGCTCCTTCTACTCTAGGCTGGGATCCCATACTGCTCCCATGTTTTCTTGGCATCTCATCATGAGGTCACAGAGGCCCGCTACCCCTCAGACTCACCATCCCTAAGATGGCACTTCTCAGAACCCTGCCTTTAGAACTTCCCTATTCATGCTCTCTACCTAGTGAATCCACCCCATTGCTCAGTAATCAGAGAGCCTTCCTGACTCTGTTACCATCCCCTCCTCACACTCATTGACCAACATGTTCTTTCAGCTGAATCTCCTAAGCAGCGCTTCAATCTTCTCCATGCCTACTGCTTGAGGGCACTTATTGTGAGCTCTGCTCTCAGTTGCCGTAAACCAGCCCTCTTGTGTCTTTTCCTGCTTGGCTCAGTCCAAGCAAGAAAAGACACAATCTCCTCTCCAGCTATTCCTTTCATGAATGCACTATTGTTTTTTTACCCTGGGCTTTGGCCTAGCCTCCCTTCTTTTCTCCAGAAAACCTTCTCCTTCTAGAGACTTGAAACATAATCAGTATGTCAAAGAAGTTCAAATCTATCTCAGGCTTAGTTTTCTCTCCTTAGCTTAATCTCTATGTGTGCAAATACCTCTGGGATACACAGGAGAGTTTTAGAAACCATGGACCTCTCACATCTACAGCAAAAGGTGTCATTTCTCCACCTTCTCCCAAACATCCTTCAGTAATGCTCTTCATGAAAACAACAGCACCAGCATTCTGCAGCTGCTCAATCTTGACCCCACTTCCTTTCTTCTTCTCTTCTCTTCTACTTCTGGAATTTGTCCATTTCTTTTCTTCAATCATAGTCCAACTTTTCCTCTGGAATGTACTCAGCTTTACAGTCCATCTTGCACATGGTAGTTGTAATGATGTCTTTATTACAAGATAGTCTGATCAACCCTTAAATTCCTTCAAATGAGGGTGGTCATGGGTTTCTGAGACGATAGATGTATCAGCCGTCTCATCTTATCTGTCTATCTGTCTGTCTATCCATCTATCTATCTATCATCCATCTATCCATCTCTCCAACCATCTAAAATATCCACAAACGTGCTATCGTTTGGATTTACAATGACCCAAATGGCCTCTGTGTTAAGACTTGGGCCTCAGTCTGGCTCTCCTGTGAGGTGGTGGTCTGGGATCTGGGGCCTGGTGGATGTCTTAGGTCAATGGAGGCATACCCTCAAGCAGACTCTGGTTGCTTCCTCTTCTTCTCTTTGATTTCCTGACTATGAGGCAAACAACTGCCCTTCCACATGGTCCCCACCATGGTGTGTGATCCCGAAGGGCCAATCAATCCAAGACTGAAACCCCTGGAACTGTGACCCAATGTAAGCTTTTATAAAGTTTATTGCCTCAGATATTTTATTCATCGCCTTGATGTTACTATATGAACAGAAACCATAGTTGAGACAAACAGATACAAAGATACTGAAGAAAAGCCCAGAAGAATTATAAATTCTTCTTTATCATTCTTCCATAAACTAGGACCAAAGATGTTTGCTGCTGCCTCTAACAGATTTTCCTCTTCCTTTCTCTGTTCCTTTCAACTTGAACTCCTACAGTTCCAAGAATCCACTTCCCTCTCAGCATTCCAATCTCTGCATATGGTTTTTGCTCTGTCTGGAATACTTACACTTGCAGAACCCCTTCTTCGACAATGTAAGATTCATTTTAAAAGTTTTAAAATATAAGTTCCTAGAAGACACTCTCCCCAGGTGATATTGCCTTAATATATTCTACTGTAGCATGATGCTTCCTTCCTATCTTCATGGATTTATTTCATTGATAATTACTTATTTAATCTATAGTCTGGTCATGAATTTCAGAGGTATACCACAAAGGCTATTGACCGTGGAATCCCTAGTGGAAGTGTCTGCTAGAGTAGAGAAAGTACTTACCAAGCCTCCACTGTCTTTAAAAGCATTCAATTGAACTGTAGGGCATTCATCATATATTCCTCTAGGTTAAAGACTCTTCTGTGAAATCGTAAGGTCTATGTTATACCTGAATAAGACCAAAAAATTTACTCTGAATTTTATTGCAGGTAGGTTCTAACTCTTCTCAATTTTCAAAAATCTTTTATTTATTTATTTGGCACAGGGCCTCCCTATGCAACTTGCACTCATAGTGATCCTCCTGTCTCAACCTCCGCAGCACTGGGATTACAGGTGTGTGCCACCATGCCCAGTTTCAGGGCTGGCACAGCATGTGGTATGGGGGATCGAACTTGGGGCCTTGTGTTTGGGGGAGAGGATGCTTAGATCACTGAGCTGTTTCCTCAGCCCTCCTAAATCTGTATACTGAAGATGCATGCATAATCAAAGATGGTCTCCTTCAGGCCATTTTTTTTTATCAAATCATAACTGCTACAGTTTAGATGTCAAATGCCTACCATAGGTATATGTATTAAAAGGCTTGATTCTCCAGTGCTACCTAAATGGGGTAGATCCCACAGGAGACAGAAATTTGTAGGAGCTTTTAGGTTATCAGCCACACACCCTAGAAAGAATGGTGGGCCCTGAGCTCTTCCCTTCTTCTTTGTTCCTAGGCACTAGATGGGCATCTTAGCTTGACTATGCGCTCCTTCCATGATACTACCTTTCCACAGGCCCAAAAGCCACAGAACAGCTAGTCACGGACTGAAACCTCTGTAAGCATGAACCAGAAAAAACCTGCTCCCTTTACAGGTTGATTATATCAGACATGTTGAAACGGTAACAGAAAGCTCATCAGCACAATGACAGTAGGAGAAAAAGAACCAAGGATGTATGATTCTGAGGTTCAAGAAAATTAAATGGAATTGAATGTCGGTTCTCCTCTGCAAGAGGCCATTATCCAAATCACAGTGTTCGCTACAGACAGAGAAAAGACCAAAGAGGTTGCTAGACATCAGAGTTGTTGATGCCAAGTGTCTGAAGATGGCAAGCAGTGTGAAAGGTAGCATTTTATCTGTTTAACACAGATGATTCAAGGTGGACCCCAAAGTCGTGGAGGAGAGATCTTGAGCAGGGCAATAGTCCCAGCATGTGTACTCAGAGGTATCTGTCAAAAGGGGGCAGCAAACCTAAGAAGAGAGGCGGTGAAGAGGCCAGTGTTAGTGGGGGATTTCATGTTTGTTGTGGCTTTGTCTTGGTTTCTCTTTTGTCACTGCTGACTCCAGTGCAGGGTGGTGCATGGCACAGGGCAGCAGTTCATAGTGGTAGAAATCAGCAAAAAGCAAAGGGGGAGCAGTGGCTGCAGCAGCTGGTGGCCTCTCCCCTGGTTATACTGAGTCGAGGCTGTCTGCCCCAGGGCAGGTGCCGCACTCACACCCACGATCCCACACTGGATCACGAACTAATCACAAACTTTAGAAGCTGCCCCATGACTGCATGAGGCTTTGCGGAGACACCTAGACACAAACCATAGCAGGTTTAGATCTAAAATATGTCCCCAGTGTCTTCTGTGCATAGAAGGGGACACTTCAGGCCACAGCGACACCGTGCTCATCAGTCACTCATGTGCTGGTGAGTTCATAGCTGATTATGCTTTGAGCTCATGGGACCTGGTTGGAGTGGGTCACCTGGGGTGTGACCTCGAAGCGTCATTCTTGTTCCTGGATCTTCCTTTTTCTTCCCGACTGCCATGAAGTGAGCAGTGTTCTCCGGCCAACCCCTTCCATCACGCCATCTCTACGCTGGAGTCAGTCGACAATTGACTGAACCCTCCGGGAACTGTGCCACATAAGCTGCTCCTCCTTTTAACTGCAGGGGTTGAGTATTTTGCCCCAGTAATAGAAGAATAACTAATACAGTGTTGTTTTGAAGGCCTGAGGCTTTGGCCACTCTAGGCGGCTCATAACTTCTAAACTGATCTGAAAGAAGTAAGTGTTCCAATCCACTGCTGTGGTTGTTCCAGCTGGTTCAGGAACTGCCGTGGCCTGAGTCTGTGGGCTGTGCTTCTGATCATCACTGTGTTGAGCTCAAACATACTGAAGTATCCAAGACTGCAGAAGCGCCAACCTGCTCTCAACTGAATCAGAAACATGGCCCCTCTTCTCCTCAGAGGTATGGCGCCACACAGAGTCACCATGAACTTTGAAGCCAGAAGTTAGTCATCCAATAACCTCTACTAAGAATATTATTATAAATGAGTAAAATACACCCCCCCCCCATCCTCTGCCATCATGCACCATGACACAGCCAAAGCAATGAAGACTTTGTGTCTGAATCCTCCGGTGGTGAAGTCTCGAGGATCTCAGCAAGACTTCCTGTGGAGGTGACAGCGTGCGAAGGCACTGGCCGGGTCAGGCCAGGTGAGAAGGCAACCACACCTGTGCACCTGCACATCCTGCTGTTTGTTTACTTCCATCACAGGTCATCTGTTTCACAAATGTTTTAAGCAGTGTGTACACACAGGAATTCTGCCTTTATTCAGTCCTTAAATTCTTGTATAAAGGAAGCTAACATTAAGACATTTTCTGATAGTCTAGAAGATCTAAAAAGAGCCTTTTCATTGACTCCTCTTAGCAGTACCTGCCTGACAGGACTCAGCACCATGGTGCAGCCATTTATAGAAGGGTCCAGAGGAGTTAATGTCTTTCCTTCTCAAACTGACTGATATATTGAAGAAATTTGAAGCCATTTGATTCTACATCATTTGAAGGTAACCTAGCTTATCTCTCTCTGGAGATTTTTCTCTCTCAACATTTAGACATGTTACTATCACATGCATGGTTTATAGGCTTTGATTAATGTTACCCCAAATTAAAAGGAAAGCTTCCAATTTCTAATCTACCTTATTTCCTCAATCCCAGGAAGTGTTCCTCACCTTCACTTTATTGTCTGTAGTCACAGACAAGCTGTTATTCACCCAAGCGATATCCCAAGAGTCAACTCTACTACTTTTTTTCTTGAATCACCTGAAGTCTATTTCCTCTAGTCTCCTGATACAATATGTACTGAGGATAAAATTAAGTAAGAAAAAGTTCACTGGAAAATAATAAGATAGGTCATAAATGCGCCTAGCTTTTGGTGAAAAAAAGCAGCAAGAAATAGATGCAAAAATTAGCATGGCAAGATGCTGTTCTCATTTGAGTACTGTTTTTACAGAATGTGATATTATGTGAAATTTAACTGAAAATTAAAAGTTTAACTGCAACAGAATTTTTAGTCCTTTTTAATAAATAAATTTTTTATGTGTGTACATTACACGGAAATCATTTATGTACAAATATACATACTTATAGAAAATTTTGAATTTTTCAAGCAACAGGGAAAGACTCACAGTGATCCACCAGCCTCAGCCTCCCCACCACTATGCCTAGGTTCAGTGGTCAGCACAATGCACCCAGGGTTCTAGGGTGAGCACAGCATGTGGTACTGGAAATCGAACCCAGGTCCTTGAGCTTGCCAGACAGATGCTTAGACTGCCAAGCTATCTTCCCAGCCCCAAGAGATCTCTTAAGAACACATTTATTATTTAAATGCTTTGTACCCTGAACAGTATAAAATACTGTAATCTCAAAGGAGAAGTAAATTAAACAAAACATTTTTTTGGTATTACTGGAGATTGAATATCTCAGGGCCTTTGCACTGAGCTATAGCCCTGGACTTTTAACATTTTTAAATTTTTTAAAGATAAATTTTAATTCTTCTCAAGGGAAGAATCTGTTTGCTCCTAAATTCCACATGCTGTCTTTGGGTTACCATCTCTTCATACATACCCATTAGCATTAAAGATAAAAGGCTTCTGCCAAATGCTACCTAACTTTGGCTGACTTACAACATTTTGGAGCGACTGCTCACCAATACTCTACTTTTAAAGTTTGGCCTTTGCTGAATATGAAGGTTACATATTAAACAAACAAACAAAAAAACCCCATCAAATGTCCTCCTCAACTCTCATGTGTTCAGGAATGGGGCATTTTTTTTTTGTTTGTTTGTTTTTTTGGTAGAACCAGGGATTGAACACAGGCCCTTGTGTTGCCAGGGAAGCACTTATTCCACTGAACCATCTCCCTGGTCCCTTAGGAATGGGCATTTGGATCACAGGGGTGATGCACTTATCAGTGGAATTATCATTTTGAGTTCATAGCTGAATGTGCAGTTAGGTGCTGGAACCTGGTTCGGGAGAGGGAGAATTGCTGAGGGCACACATTCACTGGACTGTATTATTGGCCCCGTCTCCTCGTACCATGTCAGTTCTGCCTCATAGCCTGCTGACCATGAACTCAACCTTCTGAAACAAGGAACCACAATAATATTTCCTTAAGGTTCCATATTGGGTGTTCTTCCCTGGTGACAAGAAAGTAAGTGACTATCCTATTTCCCACATGGTGGCAACTATGTAGGTATGGATATACTAATTGTGTTGATGGTGGTAATCATTTATATGATATAGATCATATTGTATATCTTCATCAGATACAGTTTTATGTCAATGATAGCTCAAAAAAGCTAGTAAAATAAATTTCCAGGTTAAAAATGAAAGAGAATGCCTTTGCAAGTATGGGAATATTAACATCATCTCCATCGTTAGCCTTAACAATTAGTTCTACAGTCACAGTCTTGCTCCTTAGGGAGTAGCCTACAGTGGCACTCAGGTCTGAGTGTCCCTCTCATCCCTGCAAGCTCTCCAACCGCACTTCTCCCTCTCCAGTGTTTCACCTAGCACCTGCTTTCTGCTCTGCTGGTATAGGCTTACCTGATTCCTTTCTCAAGATACATTCATTCTCTCTTGTTTTCAACATAAAATGAAAGAAATGAAAACTCAGTTCTTTCCATACAGGGTTCCCTTCATCACCCTGTGCTACTAGGAAAGACCTGCAAGAAGCTATTTGGACTCACCTAGCTTTGCCTCCCATGTGACCATCATTGCATTCTAATCTGACATATTTCTCTCATTTCACTGCTCCTACTCTCTTTTAGTCATTCATTTAACAAATATCACTGAGCCATAAGCCAGGCTGGGTCTTATGTGGTTGGGATGCAAAGGTGAGAAAAACAGCTCTCTGCATCCCATAGAGTCTGGCAGTGGGAAAACTGCCATGATGGGAGTTCTCTGAAGGGAAGAGGGAGAAAACTGGTGCACATACAGAGCAGAAAATTCTGTGATTTGCTGGAAGTTGATGGGTGTGAAGGGAAGAAAGAGGAGAAAGCATCCTGGGAGGAAGGGGAGAACAGGAGGTTGCCGTTGAAGTTGCAGGCAATGGTTCAGCATGCTGGGTCCAGATCTTTTCTTCTAATTAAGTTCAAAGTGGATGAATGACAAATATATTAGCTATGATCCTGGGCTTTTGAACTGTGGGGATTTAAAAGAAAATCTTATGTAAATATCAGCAAGGGAAGAATCCTCAATCTGTGGAACTGAAAGTGCACTAAGAAGAATCTCCTTGAAAAGGGAATAATTTTAGGATTCAGGGATGGTCCCTAACATACTCTTCACTCATGCTGCCTAGGGGTGTTCATTATGGTGGATCTTCATTATCTGCTCATTATATGGGGTGACAAAGCTTTTCATCCCGCAAAAGAGAGGTCAAGTACTGATGGGAAGTCCAATGATAGCAAAATAAAATGAGTGATTGATAGTGGATACTTAGGGAAAACTAGTGAGATCAGAACTGTAGGTTTTGTTGATTGGGGCCCTCGCTCATGCACCGGGTCCCACCTTGACAGAATGAAAATAAGATCGCAGCAGAAGAAGCCAGAATAAATGCAATACATCTGAAACATTACAGTTGTGTCCCAAGTTGTTCCCAAGAATCCTCCTTCCCAAGTAGGTAAGCCAGCTTTGACCAGGCACACAGAAGTTCAGAAAAGACAGCAGTAACGCAGAGACCCAGCCTGCAACTACTTGCTCAAAGAAGAAATTATCCTAAGCCATTGTGACAGGGGTAGGGCCTGTGGCAAACAGAGACTGCAGTAAGGGGCACAGCTGGGGCTCAACTCGCGTTCTACATGGACGAGCTGGAATGTACAGCACAGGAGCACAGTGGGAGCCAGTGGATGGACAACCACTAACTACGTGAGGTTAAAGGGGACACTGGCTCTGGAGGAGTCATCCTGGGGACAGCAAACAAGGACCAGACATCGCATGGGGACAGAGGGTGGAGGGTTAGGAACCTGATCAGACATGGACAGCGATCACCCATCAAGGGTGTAGGGTTCTTGCTAAGCCTACTTAGCAGATTCTTGCTAAGGCTGGCTTCTACAAGAAGTGCAAAGACAGGACTAGGAGGAATGTTCTAGAGCCTGATCAAATTTTGATGCAGTAAAGAATTGTCACCAGGTACCAAAGACGCACTCCTGTTTTTAGACCACTTGGAACTTACTTACTTTAACTCTGAAATAGAGAGGTTGGAATGCATCTGTGGTTTCCAATTGGAATTATATTTATAAATAAAGTAGTGATCAGAACCCAGTACAGACAAATTGTAACTGGCACTGATCTAAACTGATGTCATCTCGGAGCCTAGTAACAGGCTCATTCTGCTTCCTCCTGTGTCGGTACCAGGCAGCAGCACTTTTGGGCAATGGAGGATCTCCAGAATATGAGGCTTCCCTCCTCCGGCATCTTATACATCTATCATGAACACAAATAACCAAAGTACCCAGGATAGAATTATTAGTTCAAGTAGTTCCCCCAATTTTAAGAAAATTTAAGGAGAAAACAAAATTGGATGGAGGTAAGAATCACATGCTGGAGCCGGGCCTGGTAACAAACACCTGTAATCTCAGCAGTCAGGATGCTGAGGCAGGAAGATCACTGTGAGTTCGAGAGCAGCCTGGGACACAAAATTAGCTCAAGACCAGCCTCAATTGCACAGTGAGACCCTGTTTCAAAAAGGGCAGAGAGAGAGAGAGAGAGACAGACAGACAGACAGACAGACACAGAGAGGCAAACTCTCTGGTAACATCCAGAGTGGGTCATCAAGGAATAAAACAAAAGCCCCCTCTAACTAAGAAGTGTGAACTAAATATTTAGCTCCAAAGAACTTCAAATATACCTCACAGATGATTAAGCAGCTTTGCTCACTCACATGCAGAAATAGAAGGAAGAGACACAATTCCACAAACCTTGATTCCAAGCTCTATATTTTCTCCTCCATACACATCCATCCCAGGGTCCAGAAGACCAATTTCACCAAAGAACTTCCTGTTGACCACGAAGGAGCAGCCAATCATGGCAGGTGTTCTGTAGGAGAGAGAAAGAGGGAGGCTAAGCCCACTGGAGTGTCAGCAGCAGAGGTCCCTCTGGAGGGTGATTTTCTCCAGAAAGTCAAGTCATTTCCCCAGAAGCCTTCCATTTCTACATTCCCATCTCTACCTTCTACCTGCAGAAAAACTAGGGGAGCTGAAACATGTGGGTTACTGCAGCTCCTTCACAGATTGGATGAGGGCTAGGCCTCACAAATGGTGTGATGTCCACACTCACGGAAGAGGCTCTCACTGTGCCATGGTAATATCCTGGAGGTTCATGGGAGATGACCTGGGCAGCCTGGAGGCTGCAGACTGCAGACCACGAAGGACAGACAGACCTTGTGGTTAACTTCTCTACACAGCCATCGTGAGCATGGAAAGCCTATGCTTAGAGCCTGCAAACATGCAACATTGACTATAATGTGTACTTAGGACCTCTCCAAGACCTGGTGCTTTCTAGCCTCTCAGGGAAAGGGAGGCAAGTTAGCCTCATGTGGAAGAGTCTGGCCACACACGAGAGAACTGCCTTCGACAGCTCCATGAGCAGCAAAACTGCTTCCTGGGGACGGAGTCAGGTCTATCTGCATCAGCAACATCTCTGTTGCTTCTTGGAAAACATAGATTCTATTCAGGCTTGGTGGTGAACACTCGTAATCTCATCCCAGAACTCTAGGAAGCTGAGGCAGCAGGACTGCAAATTTGAGCCCAACTTGAGCAACGTAATGACTTAGAGAGACCTTGTTTCAAAATAAAGAGGTCTGGGGATGTGTCTCAGCTTGAAGACTACAGGTTCAATCATACAGTACCACACTGCACACACCTATACCACACACACACACACACACACACACACACACACACACACACACACAAGAATTACAGAATCTGATTTACAGAGGTGGGACTTAGGCTGTGTCCACACTGGGAGAACCACCCTGTGGAGCCTTCTATATGCCAACCTATCAGGTCCTTCCCTTGGAGCACAGAGTCATCCTTGAAACTTGTCCATGTGGTTCTTGCAGCTGGTGTCATTGGTGACACAGGGCAGATACCTGCTAAGCCCAGTAGAAGAAAGGAAGAAGTAAACAGATCTGGGTGAGGATGCCTGGTGGGGAGGGTCTCTGGGAGGCCTCAGGGAACACAAGGAAAGCAAGGCTGCAAGGGAGAAGAGAGAAAAGAGGGAAGAAAGGAAGGGAGGCAGATGAGGGAGAGAGAAAAGAGGAAAGGCTAGAGAGGGAGGGGGAAGGAGGGAAGAGAATAGGCAAGGAAAGGACCCAACTTTCACCTCTTCTGGACTTTCCTTCCTTCCAGAGCCTTCTCATGCTACCTCTGGCTAACACTGTCTCTTCAAGCAGTCTGATATTTTAATGCAACTGGGTTTTACTGGGATACTCTTTGGCTGGGGGTGATGGGGAGACAGTCACAGAAGAACTTCCGTCAGAACTTTATGAGAGACCACTCCATTCAGCATCTTGGACCAAGTTCTACCTAAAAACACCCAGGATTTCTTATAGTACAGTGTCGAGGTCACCTCACGCCTCCTCATTGAAACAAAGCCAGCACAGTTCAGCTGGCTGGGCTGGTGCCAGCATCCATGAGAGGCCAACAGAAGACAGACTAGGAGGGTGTGGAACAAACAGTGATGATTTTTGCTGTTGGTGTCATTGACACAAACTCTTAGAGGTTACTGTCAAAATGTTCCACAGTGTCAAGAGTAACCAGACAGGGACTAGAGGTGATGCAGGAGGTGGCCCCAACGTGTGTCCCCAGGAGGTGGCTTACCATGCCCATTGGAAGTAGAAGGCCATGGTCCCATCACTGCAGGTCTGGGCCTTCCTTATTATGCAGGAGTTGCATGGACAGAGACTGCATGAATCTGCCACAAAATCCTCCCCCACTTTGAACACATGTGTGCCATCATTCATGCCACTTTCTGTGGCAGTTCTGCAAGTCTTCTTTCATGAATGTCTTTAGTTGCATGGGTGTGGCTGCCTCCATGTTCAGAACTGATTTGAAACATTTACCTTCCATGGTTGTTTTGAATTTGGGGATGAGCCACAAGTTGCAGGGCACCACATCTGAGCAAGGTGGATGAGGACACATCGTAATGCTTTCAGCTTGCCTTTCTATTGGAGGGCATTTTTTTTTTTAATCACACCTCATAAAGATGCTCATGAAAGAGGAGTCCAGAACTGCTTCAGAGAGTCATAAGAATTATGGGATGAGTGTCTTCAAAGCAAGGGGAGGATGTTGAGGGGGGTTCATGGCAATGTGTCTTTTAGTGAAATAATTTTGCAATGTAGACATTCATGACCCAGTTTGATCATGCCTCTTATGTGCTTAAAGACATCCTCACCCCCAGCTTGGCCAGGCAGTGTTGTTGATGCTCGGGTAGTGACTGCTTGGAGCTCTCCAGCTACCTGATCAGACTGATAAGGAGCAGTTGTCATCGTCCCCTGTCTGGGAGAAGGAGACCTCCAACACGAAGCCACCGCCTGCTCCTCCTGGAATGTGCTGCAATCCGTGGCAGGCTAGAGCCTTGTCCTTCCAATCAGCGAGCCCAAGGCCAAGCCAGGCCCCATTTCCTCTCCACAGGGGTGTCCTCGCCGCCTGACCAACCGAGCAAGCCGCAGTCGATGGCACTTCGGGACCGACGAGATCCGAGAACGTGTGCACACAGCCCCATCCTTCAAACTCAACTGCGACTACTGCCATTAGTGCACGCATTTCAATTTGAAATCACTCAAAAATGATAATCACATTAAGGGACCTGCCAGAGCCTAATAGCTCTATTACAGAGGAGAAGACAAGAAATTAAAAATAATCACTTTTATTGTTCCTGTTGCACAAAATATATGCTACGCACCAGTTCCAGCTGAGAGAGACAGACAGACAGACAGACAGACAGAGAGAGAGAGACAGACAGACAAAGATAAAGAGGGCACCTCCTCCCTCAACAGCTCCCTATTCTCTGGAGGCCAGTGTCTTCCATCACCCTTGTCCTCCTCACTTCCTATCCAGTCAAGGCTCAGCCACTCTGGAGAATTCCGGCTCCCTGAAATCCATCCCATTGTCCACCTTGACTTGCTTCTCCTGTGTTGTCCTCTGTGAGATGACCTTCTTTCTCCCAATCCTCCCTTTCTCTCAAAACAACTTCTTCTCTTTTGAAAACAAAATTAATTTGTATTACAAAAACAGCATTACATGGCCTCACAGAAAACATAGTTCAGCAAGCACAGTAAACCGAAGCTCATCTGAACTCTCAAACCGGAAGTTCTCAAGTCTACCTGTGCTTCCCTGTCTTTTGGGCTTCCACATCTGCCTCTCCTACCCCACTGGGATCTCCGACACCCTGGTCCTGCCACCTGACAGTGGCCTTGCCCAGTTCAAAGCCACAGTCTGAAGTTGTAATAGTCTCCCGGTGTCCCCTTCTCGCTTTGTTCTCAGTTGGCAAAAGCCCAGCGGGGGTGAAGGAGACAGCTCTGCTCACTCCTCAGCGCTGTGCGCGCAGCTGGATGAAGCTACAGAAACACAATGCGTGGGCCAGCTTCACTCTAAATTCAGGGCCTTGAGTCTTAGTGCTGCCCTTTGATCACACTTCAAGCTCCAAGCTGCCCCTCCTCGCCTTCTCTAAGCTTCCGGTGTCTCCTCCTTTTCCCTCACTCTCAGCTGACAACCTCCCTCCCTGCTTCACTAAGAAACCAGCTTGCAAGATGGAGGCTGAGGCACACACCTGTGACAGAGCAATCGGGGAGGCACAGCCAGGGGGCCAGCAAGCTTGAGCCCAGCCTGGGCAGCTTAGTGACTTAGCAAGACCCTGCTGTAGAATAAAAAAATAAAAAAGGGCAGGCAATTTAGCTCAATGCAAAGGCCCTGGATTCAATCCCCAGCACTTCAAAACAAAACAAAAAAGCAACCTCCTCCACATCCCCAATTCAGCACACGGAAGAACACATCCACACCCGAGATCCCACGTACTGGTCTTTGGCTCAGCCTGCTTCAGTCGCGCTGCAGTTGTACAGCCCGTGTGCTCTGCGTCAAGGCTGAGCTCTTCACTGGAGAAGACCCACCGGCTCCTCTTGTTACTGGGACCCTCACCCAGTCACACCCTGCCCCCAAAACAATGCTCAGAATCAACTTCCTGCGGGAACCTGATCATTTCCAGCAGCGGACTCATCCCACCAAGCCCCCTGTGTCCCATCTTCTTCCAGGTACTGTCTCCTTAGAGCCAGCTGTGCCTACAGGGAACCTCTGATTCTGATTCCTCTTTCAAGCCCACCACAGTCCACAGCTGCATTTTGTTGAGGTCTGGGCTGGCGCCTCTCTTCACGCTGAGCCTCACGCTCAGTTCCAAAGGCCTTGGCATGATTTGCAGGACAAGGTGTTGGGCAGGGATCAAGAATACCTATTCTTCCGTTGATCCGATTAGCATCCAATCCAGGAAGCCTTTGTTGGACTAAGCCCCAAGCACTTGAGAATATAAAAACACTGGATAGCATCCTAGCAGATACTCTTTCCTCTTTGGTTTGTCTTTCTTTTTAATAAAAATAGCTTGTGAGTGAAACTGTGGGGGCTGTGTTGTGGCTCTTGGCAACAGCTGAGAACAGGCTCAGGTGGTGCTGTGGGAAGGGGCTGCAAACTGGAGGCTCTGTGGGTCCCTGGAGCTTGGTCAGCAGAGAGAGGCGCCTTCCCTGGGCGTGCTTCTGCCCAGGAGCGCGCCTGGCACTGTGCAGTGGCCGGCTGGGCCCCCACCCCCCGCGCCACCTTCGGTGCCGGCATTTGCCCCTTGCTCAGCCCAACCGCTCGTGTCACCTCTTGCCTTTTTTCCAGGAACCTGTCAGTCTTTGTTCTCTGGTGCGCAGGTCTCCAATTCATGTCGCCACGATGGCTTGTGACCCAGGGAGCACTGCCCGCTTCTTTTTCTCTTAACACTCTGCACGGCCTGTGTCATCAGAGCTCACCTCTTTTCTCTGACCCCAAGCTCAAACACTTGGCCTTTTCTTTGGTCTCTGCTTTACCTCAGACAACAACCAGGCTTGTTTCTGTTTCAAAGCCCCATTTGTAAGAAAAGCATTTAAAATTCCACAGCATTCCTAGAGTTGCCTCAGTGTGAATTTCTGAAAATTTGTTCTTGGGGTGATGAGCATTGGGCATTGTGGTAGTGCGCAGGATTGTGTCCACGCGTTTCACTAACCGTACATTTAAAAGATTTGAGAAAATAACTGCAACGGTATTGAACAGTCTTTTTTTAAAAAATGTATTTAGTTGTTATAGGTCTCACTACGCAGCTTGGACTCATTGTGTTCTTCCAGTTTTCAGCCTCCCAGGGCTGGGAGTACAGGCTTCACCACCATGCCCAGTCTCGTGGCTGGCTCAGCCCACCTTGGGATCAAACTGCAGTCCCTGCCCTTGTCTAAGCAGGTGCGTTAGTCTGCTGAGCCATCTCACTGGCTGGCTGAACAGCCTCTTAAAAACCACTATTCCTTAAGCAATATGACAAGTATCTAAGCAGCATGTACATTGTGGTAGGTATTCTAAGTCATCCGGAGATGAATTAAAGAATATGTGAGGAGATGTACAGGTTTTATGCAAATATTATACCAGTGATACAAGGGATTTGAGCATTCATGGATTTGAGCAACCGTGTGAGGCCTGGAGCGAATCCATCTCTCATACCCGGGGTTAGTTGCATGCCAAATGCTGGCAAAAAGTAGCTTGGTTAACCAAAATTCATTTGTTTTGGTGTGCTTTGTAATGACATGATACACCATGAATCCTTTGTTATCATTTCGTAGGAAAGACAGCAGGTTCTGATGGGGGTATCCAGTAGGCTGAGGTGACCAACAGACAGGGCAGGAGTGACAGAGGGAGACCCAGGGTCAGCTCATGTATCTGGTGCCACCTTAGCACAGTTCTTACCTATCACCAGCCCTCAAAGCAGCCCTACTGGTAGACACTGTTAGCCTCATTTCATGGCTGAGGAAACTAAGGCTCAGAGATTGCATGAGTCAGCCTTCTGCCACTATCACAAACCAAATGATAAAGACACAAGGTGGTTTCTTTTGGCTCATGGCTTGAACTGTTCCAAGCCATGACTATGTGGACCTATCAGGTTGGCTTTTGTTGAGGAGGAGGCTGGATGGCAACAGGAAGGAGTATGGAGTAGAATAAAGCTACTTATCTTCTGGCCAGGAAGCAAGATAAGAGAAGGCCCCCAGGCCCCCCAGTCCCCCTCAGGACCACACCCCTGGTGACCCACAAAGCTCCTGCAGGGCCTCACCTCTCAAAGATGCTAGTACGTCCTGGCAGCATCAGCCTGGACACTGAGCCTTAACTCATGGGCCCTGGGGGGGTGGCACAGGGGATCCAAGCTATAGCAGAGGGGGCATGCCCTGGCCAGGCGCAGATGCACGCAGATGAAGTGTGGAGCCAGGAGCCACCCTGTAGCTTGGCCTCCACACCCTGCGCAGAACCCCGCCACTTCCCAAGCAGATCATCTAAGCCTGGCAGCAGCTAAGAGCTCTCACACTGGGCCGGATAAGTGGTCCCGCTTTGAAGATTTCTGGGAACTTGCAGCCAGTAAACACTAAAAATATAATTTTGGAGAAAGAGTTGGCTGGCTTTTATAGAATTCTCAACTGGCGTACAGTACGATAATTTAATACCCAGAGTTCCATTTGCTTCTGCTATACATATAAATACCCAAAGGGTAAAAGTACCCCTGCCTTAAAAAAATCAAATGCTATCTCCAGCACACAAATAGCTCCCAAGGAAAAAAGACCTAAAGGCCAGCGCTTTCTGTTTAGTAGGGTAGCACTTTCACCTCTGCTGCTGGGATGATAATTCACAATGAAAGAACAACTTCCTCCAGATGGGGGAAAGGAACTGTCTAGGTATGAAGAAGAGCCTTTCCTTTCTAAGGATAAAGGAAACACTCCTCTCCCCAGAGTGTGATTTTTCTCAGATGCAGACGATGCCAGCAGGGATGGAAATTGCCAGCCTCAAATGCATTTCCTGGCTGATTGGTTTTGCCTGGGCTTGTTCTATTGAAACAAAGACCTTAGTGAAACTTTCCAGTAAGAAGTTTCCTAGAAGCAATTATCTCGGCATAACACTTTGGCTCTTTGCTAATCATGTTTTCTTTTGGCTTTGGGAGAACGATTTGCAAGCCATCCTCTGAAGAGTATTTTGTAAAAGCACAAAGTTTCTTAAGAAGTGGTGACACATTAGGCCATTATCAGTCATCAACTATATATATATATATATATATATATATATATATATATATAATTTGCAAAGTGTCTGGTTAGCTATTTTGCGAAATGTGACATGGCTGGGTGACTGAGTGAATGTTTTGGGAAAAGAAAAAGAGAAAAGACCTAGAATAGACATCAGCAGAATCTTGCCTGTTTTTGTCTGGCTAGGGAGCTATGAGTGTCTTTCACACATGAATGTCTACAACTGATTTCATGATAGGAATGCTAACTTTTGCCTCCAATGAAGTAAAATGTGGTACCTTACAATGAAAGTTCAATGTTTCACACTAGTAGATGTTAGGGTTTGTGTCTAGTTGTCGCCCCAAAGCCTCCTGCAGTCACTAGGATAGGCTTCTTCTGGAGTTTGTGATTAATTCACGACCCAATGCTTGGGTCCTGGGTGTGGATGTTGCTGGGATTCTGGGTGGAGTGCTTTATGCGGCCCGGGGAAGATAGCCTGAATGCTATCTTCTTTCTGAGGATAAAGGAAACACTGAATGCAATACAAGGAAGGGGGAGAAACACTGCCCTTGCTCCTCTGATTTTGTGCTTGATGTTTTGCTGTTTCCTGCTGGCATGAACTTCTGCCCTCAGCCATGTGTCACTCTGCCTTGGAGCCGGCCGAGTATGGACTGACCCTCCACAAACTTTGAGCTAAATACACTTCATCTTCCTTACTTGTGGGTGCCAGATGTTTTGACCCAGCAATGAGAGAAATTAAGCGAGACAGTAGATCTGGTTTATAAAACAATCATAACCATGATCATTACTGTTTGGATTTTATCAACAAAACATTTGTGTTACTCGCTCTTTGCTCTTGTCTATAAGAACCTGTATGATATCCTTATCTTGCTTCTTGGCTCAACATTTCTAAAACATTTACTATGCAGTATTTTACTGAAAATTTTGACCAATCTCTCTTCCAGACCATGGAACCCATGATAGGAGGGCAGACTCAGTGTAAAACAATATGTACCAGACAACCTGTAAGATGGCCACTTTCAGAAGGATAGAGGAGGATTCAGGATGAGAATGACATGGAAGGGAGATGCCCTTCCTTCTCTGTAAAAGCAGCGGACTCCCTGTCACTCCAGTTCCAGGACTGATGTAGAACAATTTTAGTCTGCTTGTGCTGTGAATGGAACTCAGTCTTCCAGAGGGCTGGGAGTACAAATCTGCTCTTTAGAAAAGTTCCTCATCAGTGGCTCACAGGGTGCACCCAAGGATCATACAGTGACAATGATTGATTTGGGGGCCCAAATGAGGCCCAGGCAAGATAATAGGTCTCTGATGGCCTTGTTTCTGTAAGGGCTACATTCATAGTAAAATCAATTGCAAGCAAGTAGTCAAATAAAATAATATAACAATTTATTTTGAGTTGTTGTGAGTGGGTTTTTTTCTATTCTGGATTTGCTATGTCATCCAAAGTCAGCTGTAGCCTTCAGATGGATGGAGACTGTCAGAGCTGGGCTAAGAGAAGAAAAGAAAACATTCATTACTTGCTATGGCTATAAAACCAACAATGGAAGCTACCCAGGATTTCAAGTGCCTGAGACAGGCACCAAAGAGAGAGAAGCATGTCAGGATTCTAAAACCCTCCTTTTAAACATCAAGGTTGACCTCAAGGTGAAGCCAGAGGATGGAGGCTGCAACAAGACTGTGGGTTTCAAGGTTGGCAAACCTTGAGTTCCTTTTGGGGAACTTTAAAAAATGACCCATGCCCAAGTTCACTCCCACATTTGATTCTGAGTTTAATCTGGGGTGAGAATCACTGATTTACGGGATGTTTCTGGGCTAATTCTTCCTGGGTTGGGGCAAAGGAGACAGATACAGAGGAAAGCTCCTCCCAGGAGTTTCAGCCCAGCACTACTGCTCACGTGGAAACTCAAACAGATGAACATGGAGAGAGGTTTTGCAAATAGACTTGAAGACCAGATGGAAAAAGAAAGTGATTCTTTGTTTCCTGCCTAGCATTCTGGGGGAGGCTCATGTCTTGACCCAGGAAGATGAATAGAAATGATGAATCCATATTCAGGTAGCAAGATGACCTAAACAAATATGCCCTCAATGCCCACATGGAGTTCCTGGTGATTAGGAAATTCCCAAGTTGTTGTGTCCCTTGGGGCAAGGGTGACAAAATACTAAACAGGAATGAAAGGAACGAGAAGACAAGAAAGCATTGATGACAGCTGGCAACATAGCTCAGCAGACTAAGTGCCTACTTAGGTAAGTGCAGGGGCTGGGGTTCAATGGCTAGTACCACATGCCATGGCAACCCCACCCCTGGGTGCACTGAGCCAGTGACCTAGTCCAGGTGGGGTGGGGCCTATCTGTAATCCCAGCACTAGGGAGACTGAAAACAGGAGGATCACTGTGAGTTCAAGCTGTGTAGTGAGACCTAATACCAAAGGAAAAAAAAAAATAAAAGCAATGATGAATGGATATTATGGATACTATGACCAGGACTCAAGACCAAAAATTCAGCTCTGAATACGGGAGGACACAATCCTCAAGATCAGGAGGTCTGAGACAAGGGGCTGAAGTCTCAAAGGAGCCACTCTCCCCTTCTCCAGGGAGGTGCTGGGTACTCGGGAGGGGAGGAAGAAGAGGGGGAACGCTCCAGGGAGAAGAGCAGCTATCATACAGAACAACATATCTAAATCCTGATTTGACAGAGCAGTTGCCCCAAAAGAGATGGAGTTTTAAACTGGAAGAAACTGAACTGTCTTGAAACAAACAAAAAAAAGATGTGTTTTCTTTCCCATCATCAGTAAAAATGAGAACTAGAGAGTAAGCTGAATTCAACTACAGGGAAACAAAGTAACTTTAAAAACATATTTGACTAAAATTGAAAAAGTGCTAGAGGTTTTAGAGGATGAAGAGGAATAGTCTGTAAGACACTCATGGAAAACTAGGAAGAATGAAATGAATAAAGGATTCACATGAGAAAAACAACTTTTCTAGAAAGTAATCCAACAATCCATCTCATGAATCTTAACAACAGACATGCTTTAGATCAGGAATGTAAGATTATGAGATATAGATCAATTCTACAGATAAAAACAAGTAAGGAGAAAATTTTAAAAATTCTTAATGAAACTATAACAGATGAACAAAATGGAAATGACTGTGAGGAGATCTGACTGACACCAGGCAAAGAAGGGCAGCACCGTGTTTGTTTTTGGCCCCCTGGATGCTGCAGTCCACAAGGGGGGAGCTGTGTTTCTGGAAATCTCAGAAAGTCAAGGGCTGGGATGTAGACAGCACATGGTAGAGAGCTTGCGTGGCATCTACGAGGTCCTGGGTTCAATCCTCAGCATCAATAACCACAAAAAACCAGAGGTTAAAGTCACACTTTGTTGCCCATTAATGATGGCTGACCCAGTAAACTACTCTCCATTTCTGGTCAGGACACTGAAGGTCTGCCCTGAAGAATAACTATAGCCTGGGCTCCTGCTAAATCCTACCTTTCTTTTACATCAGCAGCCTCTGTCTTTTTGGCACCAGGTACTGGGTTCGTGGAAGACAATTTTTTGTGGCTAAGAGTAGATGGTGGCAGAATGAGTCAAAGAAGTACATCACCCAGATTGTGCACCTGTGCATTTCACAGTAGGGTCTAAGCTTTCTTGAGAAGCCAGAGACCCACCTGTCTGATAGGAAGCAGTGATGTGTGCCGTGGGACTGCAGCAAATCCAGATGAGGCTTCATGGCTCACCTTCTGGTCCATGGCCTGGTTTCTGGTTGATGGCCTAGTTTCTAACAGGCTATGAACTGGTACCTATCCAGGGCTTGGGGATTGGGGGTCCCTGCTCTGGACATTTTAGTGAACCTCAAACCTTGACTTTTGATTGATGAGACTTGCATACACTAGCACATCCATGTTCCTGGCCTAAATAAGCCACAGTTTTCACTGATAGAAAATGACATGATCGTGGATTCCAAATTAATTTGATAAAACATTTTCAAATAAAGTTTCCATAATCTAGAAAGTATAATTAGAGACCATCAAAAGCATCAAGAGCTAAAATGTCAAAGGTAGATCTGCAGAAAGAACTCAACAGAAAGGGAGATACAGGACCTCCAGGTCTTTCAAGTGCAGTATCAGATAGCTGCTCCAGAGAATCCTGTTTTATTTTATTTATTTATTTTGTGTGTGTGTGTGTGTGTGTGTGTGTGTGTGTGTGTGTGTGTGTGTGTGTGCTCAAGGAGGCAAAAAAGAAAGCTTAAAAATTTTGGCACAGAGCTGGGAATGATGAGATAGAGCAGGTTTGTGAAAAGAGAGAAGGGAAACCAGAAAGTTTAGGCACTGAAATTAAGAACTCAATGGACAGATTAACAGCAAATTGGACACAGCTGAGAAGAAAGTTATAGGTCTAGAAGACAAGTCGGAGGAAATCACCCAGAATGGTTTCCATTTAAACTCTTAATGGAAACTACTGGAAGTCCAGGAGACAAAGGATGGAAAATACATTTCAAAAGTCAGGCAGAAGAAAGAATAGAGTAATAAGGTTTGTGAAATCCCAGGGGAGCAGATACAGGGTATGTGTTAGTTATTTTTCTCTTTGCTGAGACAGAATACCCAAAGTAAAGGGGTTTTACCACAGCTCACAGTGTGCGCACATTTCAGTCCATAATTGGCTGGTTCCAAGGCAGGGGAGCACTGCAGCACAGCGCTGCAGAGGAGACACGGTCCATGGCAGACAGGCATCGGCCCTCCTCCTGTCCCCTGTGTTTTATGCAGGCTACCTGCCCTAGGTCCACTGCAGCATTCACACCCTTAATGCTAGCCAGAACAACCCCAAACCAATCCGTGGGCTATTTTTAGTAACGACACACCCTTGATCCCAGCACCAGACACTGTCGATCCAGACCCCTCGAAAAGGCTCCTGTATGACTCCAGTGAGGCTTTGGGGAACATTCTACCATCACAGGGTAGAAGCACAGTTCTAATGGGCAAGACATCAGCCCACAGAGCCAATGAGGTAACCCCACCACAAGCATAGTGTGTAGACAGCTTCCATCTCCTCCATGCAGTGTAATTCAAAGAAAATCTTAGAATCAGTGAGGAAAAGTTTCTTTTATATATTAAAATATTATTATAGTAAATAATTTATATCAGTAAGGATATACTTAAGTACATTTTGTATATCTGGCATGATAAAACGTATGCAGCTATTACACATTATTTGAAATATTGATTGATACAAGGAAATTTTCATGTTATCATGCTAATAAAAAGATGAGAACATAATTGTATGTATCCCTGATCCCTTTATTTAAATATACACAGCATAATGAAAGGTAATAATGGAAAAGGTTGCCAAATATTATTTCTATGTTGTAAAGTTGTGAGATATTTTTATTTTCCTCTTTGAGCTTTTTTCATGTTTTTACCATGCACTTGTTGATGTTTCTAATTTAAAAAAAGTTTTTTCCTTACTTTTGTTTAAAAATATCACAGTAGCACCCATTGTTCTGAATTTCAAATTAGAACAGAACTCACCCAAGCCAATATTATTTTGTTCAAATTATACTCTAATTATTCTGTTGTTAAAATATGCTGGGTTTTGTTTAGAGGAAGACAGTGTGTTTTGTTTTGCTATATGTGGTTTTATTTAAGTAAGACCAGAATATAGCTAAGAAAGGTGCACGTTCTTTTGTGGGGAGAGTATACTTAGATTTCTCTCTAAATCTTCTCTTTCTTCTACCAGGAGACCTTGGTCACAGAATGGATTCTTCCAGAGACTCAGCATGCCAGCATCCCTCCTTGGGCATGGTACACGTCAAACTGGAGTAACAGCAAGCAGTTGAGTTCTGACACAACTCCAAGCGTGATGAGGAACCGGATGTGATGTAAGAGCCTTTCACACTAGCATGCTGGGAGGCTGAGGCAGAATGATTGTGAGTTTGAACCCAACTTGGGTAACTTGGCAATCTAGGCAGACCTTGTCTTAAAAAAATGAAAAGTAAAAATGATTGGGGATGTAGTTCAGTGCAAAGGCCCTGGGTTCAATCCTCCACAAAAATAAATAAATACACAAACAAACAAGACATTTGGTGTAGTGAGAGACATTGAGTTTTACAGACTATTGCAAGATTGTTTAAACATTTAAAATTTTTTTATTTATTTGGTACAGGGTCTTGCTATGCAGCTCGGACTTACAGTGATTCTCCTGTCTCAGCCTTCTTAGTGCTGGGATCACAGGCACGCACCACTGTGGCCACAGCAGTGCATCCTGGGTTTCAGGGCTGGCATAGTATGCAGTACCAGGGATCAAAGCCCAGTCATTGTGCTTGCCAGGCAGACACTTAGCCCACTGCGCTATCTCCTCAGCCATGGTACTATAAGATTTACATTAAAATCTCATCTACTGATCTTATCTGCCTTTCCTTCCACCTCATTCTCCACTCACATAGGTCCCCAAACCTCTGGAATTCCAAAGAGGCTGACAACTCTGGCTAAGCTGACGTGCAGCATGGGAGACATCTTGGAAGTCAGTGAGACTGTCTTAAGCAGGCTGGAGTGTGACTGTCCTCCCCAAGAGCCTGGCATGTGGGGATCCCCCTACCCATGAGCACCGGAGTACAGACTGGGAATTCCCAGAGTCTCAGGGGCACAGCTTCTTCTCATGCACATCTTCTGAGTGGCTTCCTGGCCCAGGGGCATAAAGGAAAAGTGGGAGTTATTTTGCAGGAAGGCTGGCTTGCTGCTAATGAGGCAGGGAAGAACTGTGTGTAATGAGGCAACGCTGCAGGACCTGTGCTGCCTCTTCTGATGAAAGCGCCCTTTCCAAGGGGATCTGGTCCTAAGAAGAGGACAGGGGGTGCTGACTGTAGGCGCACGGCCGCTGCTTGGCTTTGGCCCAGAACACCACCTGGTGCCCAAAAGGCTGCCTTGGCACCCCTCCCCCCATGCGAGGGCAGTGGCCTCCGACTGTCACTCCTGAGCTGGTTTGCCTTCAGCGTGTCCCAGCACCTGCCTAACGACCCCCAGCTCCCAGGCAGTGGTGGCGAGCCCACAGCTCTTTAGGTTTGCCATCACCAACCAGGGTGAGACGGGCCCTCAGCTAAGCTTTCCAAATTTCTTTTCCTAAAATTTTTGAATCCATGTATGTTTGCCACACATAACGGATCTACTCATCAGGGGACCCTGGGTCACCTGCACACTGCCTCTTGACCCATTTGCTTTGGGCATCCCCCACCATCCCTCCCTGTCTCCCATAGCCAGATCCACTTCCCATCTTTACAAATCCTACCTCCCTGTTTTGTATCACCTTTCTTTTATTTTTTCTCTTTAAATTATTTATTCATTGGGTTTCTTATATATGAGAGACTGTCTGATAGTCAACCTCTGTGTCAGATTTATTCCACTGAGCATAATGCACTCAAGGTGCTTCCTGGAGGTGGCCAGCACCCTTCTGTGAGCACAAACCCTGCCACGGCTTCTCATCCCAGCACTGGAAATACCTGCTTCTTTGCCCATATCTAGGCCAGTCCATCAGCTCCTGTTTGATTCTTCCATCACCCGGGAGGGAGCCCTGCACCCTCCTCCAGATCCTTTGCTTCTCCAGCACAGCGGCTTTCCACCAGGTACCATGTGCACATGACCTCTAGCTCTCACACTGCCACCTTGCTCTGTCTCCAGTCACGAGTGGTCCACCCACAGCGACGAGGGGGCTGCAGGTGGAAGCACATGTCACATCTCAGAAACGGCATCTTTAGACTTCGGTTTATCTTGACGTACACCATGGTTCTTCGCAAGCATAGGTTATTGAGTTAGGTCCAAAAGAGCAGACCCATCAGAAGCCAGGAGGGTGCAGGACTCTCAATGATGTTGAGGGGTCACACCTGGGAGCAGCTCTGTTGCTTGGGGGCAGGGGTGAGCATGGTAGGAAGGGAGCTGGGGGAGATCACACCCACAGTTGGCTCCCCACAAAGGGCTGGGCTCAAAGTTTAGAAAATGAGTCTGTAAACATCATTGAGCAAACCAGAAAGTCCAAGTCTAGAGTCCCATGCAAATCCAGACCCCAGAGAGCGGAAACCAGAGCAGAGGGAGCCACAGACAGCAGGACACCTGTGATGTTGGTTGGCTTTCATCATCCTCGGCACCCTCTTTGCTCCTGTCCACCATAAGCCGCCCCAGCCATGGGCTCGAGGGCAGTTGCTTCAGGGCTGCCTTGCCACCAACACCCTGATGGCTAATGTCTATTGTGGCTTGAGAAGTGTGAGGATTTACAGACATCACTTCACAGTCCTCTGCTGCAGCCTGTGTGTTTCTGTCCTCCAGAATTTATATGTTGAAATTAATCTCTGCTGGGTCGGCGTTGGGAGGTCTGGACTTGGCAAAGGGTCAAGGTCAGGAAGATGGACAAGTGGGTCGGGAGGCCCAGAGATGCTCTTCTGCCTCTTCTAGCGAGGGGGCCGCTAGAAGATGCTGACTACTTCACCAGCAAGTGGGCCTCATCCAACAGTGAAACTTGTGGGCTCCTTGACCATACCTGAACGAACTGTAGGAAGTGAATTTCTCTGTTTTGTGAGCCATTCAATGATAGCATTTAAAAAATATCAGACTGAAGGACTGAAGATATCCTTCCAGCAACAGAAAATGAAGAAACTGAGTCACAGACGGGAGGTGAATAATCTCCCCAGCAAAAATCCAGGAGCAGGAGCTTGACTAGAGTTGAACCATGACTCTCTCACAGAAAGCTGAGGCGTCTCTAGCATCAACTTTTCTCATCTTTGGGGAGCTGGTCTTTGCTGTCACAGGGACAGTCACTCTCCTGAGGAGAGACCACAGGCCTGGGAGCAGTTGGTCCTCTCCTGGCCCACTGGCTTCTGGGAGCAGATTCCTTCTACTACATCTCAAACATCAGCACACACCCGCGCTTCCAAAATCTTTTTCTTGGGGCTGGGGATCTCCCCAGCTCCTCTAGCTCAAGTCATGTCTTATCCATTCTTGGAGACACAGACCTGCTGAGAGACCAGCCCACATGGCTGAACACTGAGCCCTTGAGGTCCAGGCCCCAGGAGGGCGGGAAGAGCTCTGGATGTCCTGGGGCTCAGCCTTACCCTGTGCAGCTAACCACAGGCAGAAAATATTCTTAAAGGCTTGCATCAGTTCTAAATATGAACTGACATGATTTCCGTGTCACTATCCCCTAACCAAGAGTACTGTGACCATGTACAAAGCAGTTACATTGTAGTAGGTGCTATAAGGACTCCAGAGGTGACCAACAGTATGTAAGAGGATGTGGGTAGGTTTGGTACTGGTGAGGGACCTTGGAACCAATCTCCCTTGGATTCCAAGGGACAACTGTACTTGAGTTTCAGATCTGGTGACAGTCTGGGCTGAGGTGTTTCCAAGGCCAGCCCCATGCTTGATCATTCTCTAGGAGGCTTCTAGGATTTGGCATATGGTCACACTCATCAGTGGGATTTATGACAGCAAAAGGATACAAAGGAAAATCAACAAAGGGAAGGTGCACAGGGCAACCATGTCAGCTTTCAAGTGGCTTTGCCCACTGGAGTGACACAGAAAATGCTCAAATCCCGGCAATGTGTTGTGACAACATTTGCAAAATATCTAACACACAAACTCATCCGAGGTTCAGTATTGAGGGCTCGCAGGGAGGGCAATCAGGTAGCTACCATCTGTCTGGAATGCACCAAAATCCCATGAATGCAGGGGGCTAGCAGGGAGCCATACTGTTTGTGCAAACAGTTGAAGTACCAGGAGTCACACGTCAGAAATCCAAGTTTCTGGAAGCCAGCAAGTTCCCAGATCCCATGTTCTCACTGCAAAAATAAAAGCAACCCGGATTGGCTCAGTGGATTAAAGTGCCTGCTTTAATCCAGGGTTTGATCCCCTGTGTGCCGTGCTGGCCCTGCCCTTGGTGCGCTGAGGCAGGGATTGAGACTGGGCACGGTGACACGTGTCTGAATCCCAGCGCTAAACACAGGCAGATCACTATAAGTCTGACCTATGTAATGAGACCCTGTAGACCCTGTACTAAAATACAATAAGTAAATAAGATAAATAAATAAATAAATAAAAATAAAAGCAATCCAACCAAATAATACTCCTGCCCAAGCCCCAAGGGATACACAGAGACTTTTGAAAGTGATGGATGTATTTTTACCTTGATTATGATGCATCTTTCCAAGCTCATGAAAATATATACATTAAATATATGCAGTCAACAGTTTCCTCTCTCTGCCCCCCCATATATATATTCCCAGCACTTGGGAAGCTGAACACAGGTGGAATATATATATATATATAATGTGTATCAATTATGCTTCAGTACAGCCATGTGTTTTGTTTTAAAAGGGAGTAGCTGGGGTCATTGGCTCTTTTCTGTATGCAATCTGATACAGACAATGCAAGACCCCCAACAAAACCATTTTCTGTTCCAGTTTGTAGGAGAAGCTGCCTTTCCAAAGCTTGTCTATTTTACAGCAACTTAGTGCAAATAGCATCCTGCATTCATCTCTTTACAGAGCAGCAAAGAAAGCGCTGAAATGACTCTTGGTGTTAAGTTAGAAAACACTTGGGAAAGCTCACCTTGAGGCCAGCGCTCTCCTCCCTCCTCACAAACAAAGGCGAGGTGATAGGACTCATGTCAGAAGGGCAACCTATATAATTCCTGTGCTAAACAGTACACAAAATGTCATTGTCATTTGGGGTTCCAGGGAGATAGGAATGGGTTTCAACTGCTCAAAATCAAAACACAAAAACTCCCTATCTCCATGAACTTCTAACTCTTCCACACCACTTTCAACTAAATTGACTCACGGAATATTAGCCTGAAAAGCATCCTTAAGAAATCACTGTGTACAACTAGTTTCTTTATTTGAAAAACTAGAGAAAACAATTAGTTTCAGCCTCTATTGCATATGGCTAATAACCTATTGTTTAGAAAAGACCAGGGAATGGGTAATGAAAGCCATTATGTGAGATGGCTTTTATTGTGTTTTCTTTAGTATTAGAAAATTACTTTCATTATCAATGGAAAACAGTGATTGTCCCTTTTCACTTAACTTAGGTCTCTCTCTTAGTGTAGCTGAAGCCAGAGAATGGACCGCTAAATTTAGGGCAGACTTTTATTTAATTTTTTAATATTTTATTTATTTATTTGGTATAGGGTAATCCCAGTGCTATACCAAATATGCAGCCCGGCTCATAGTGATCATCCTGTTTCAGCCTCCCCAGCACTGGGATTACAGGAATCACCACCACACCTGGTTTCAGTGGCCAGCTAGAAACACGCGAGGTTCTGGGGATGCACAGCAATGTAGTACCATGATTGAAGCTGGATCCTTGTGCTTGTCAGGCAGGTGTTTAGACCACCGAGCTATCTCCCCAGCCACAGGGAAGACTTTAAAAAAACCATGAAAAAGATAAAAACAGAAATCTCCTGTCCATTGCAGTTGAAAGGCTAGATAGTTATTCAAATGCGGACAAGTGGAAGAGTGAACCACAAGTAGCTGGTGGCCCATCCATGATGGACAGATGGCACCCCCACTCAGCAGAACTACCACAAAGCCCTTGGGTTCCACGTGCTCCTTCTTTAAGTGACAGAACAGAACAGCTCCATGCATGGACCACTTTCCTTATCGTGGGCCCGGGATTCATGCTTCACCTAAATTTACGACCCCATCTGACTCTCACAGAGGTGTTCTGAGGTGAGTGATAATTTCTGCTATTGAGACTTGAAGTCTTGAAATTCGGAGTTACATCACATGCTCTGAAATAGCTAAGAAGATGAAAACCTTGGTGTTTCTTATTGGTGGCATGGTGGCTCCCCAAACTGCCTAAGCTGGAAAATTTACTCTAGATATAAACTGCAAGGAAGCACAGAGAAATCTACCTGTCTCCTCTTGAGATCTGTGTGTAGAAAGAAGCATCTTCCAAGAGTTTGGCATGACTTGGCCCAGAGAGGACCCAAGAGGTCAATTTACACTGACTGCACAGACAAGAAACACGAAGCCTAGAAAGGGACATGAATAGGTCCCTGCTGATGATACCTAGGGTTGAGTAGCAGAAGAAAACACAAAACCTCCCTAGGGAGACCCACATTCTACTTGGAGTACGACAACCAAAATTCCACAGCTGGAATGCCATTGAAGCTGAGCTCATAAGGGAAAATTACAAATATCATATATGTACCTCTCATTTATGGTACTGGTGAAGGAACACAGGGCTTTTTCGATGGGCTGCATTTCCCACCTTTAATTGTTTTTTATTTTGAGATTGGGTCTTTCTTGATGGATTGCTAAATTGTCCAAGCTGCACCGGAACTTGCAATCCTCCTGTCTCAGCTTCCCAGAGTGGTAATAATCCACTATAAGTAGTTGCCTTTTTTGTTGTTGGCCTTTTTGATTTTATTATATTTCTTTGGTTGAGTTGTTTCCCAGGAGAGATTTACTTTTTGTTTTTGGTGTCGAGGGCCAAACCCAGGACTTCCAGCTTGCTAGGCAGGCATTCTACCACTGAGCCAGATCCCCAGCCCCCAGTCTACCCTAAGTAAGAATGAGTGAATACATTAGGGTTAGAACTCCAAGAACCTGAGGTGACAGAACACCAGATGGAGATTATGAACTAATTAAAAGCAAAAATAGGAGGTCAAAACCATAAGGACAAAAGTACAAAAAAACAAAGGAGTCTCTGTAGACTTTAATCTTTTCTCATTACATGGAGCAGGTGTTTCCCAAGTTTTGGGAGCTACTAACCTTATCACAACAACCAGTATCATAAAACCACCATCCCTATGTCAGTATTAAGCAACCCTCTTTAATGGATCACGTTAATTAGCAGTGCACCTTATTATCATCTCTCCCTGAGCTGGTAGCCAGCATTACTGTGTGGGCTTTCTGTCACTGTGAAAGATATAGACACCGCCGAGGAGGAGAAATGGACTTGGGCCACTGCTTCAGCCCATGGTCTGCCAGCTCCACTGGTTTTAGGGCTGTGGAGAGGTAGAAATAGCGTGGTGGAGAAAAGCTGCTCACCTCAGAGGAGTCAGGAAGTAGATACCACGGAGCCAGAGAGGAAGGAGCCAAACACGGGACACAGTCATCAAGGTCATACCCATGATCTCCTCCCCTCAACCAGGCCCTACCTCCATTTTCCATTACCTTCCAACAACACCATTCAATTCTCATCTCATCAGTGGCTGAAGCACTAAGGAAAAAAGAGCTCCACAATCTGGTCACCTCCCCAAGGCTAAACCTCAAGAGTGACATTTTTCAATCCAAGCCATAACAACTACCATACCATGAACAGACCATAATCTTGCCACCACTTTCTTTGGTCCAGCTTGAGGAGACCTGATCTTGTATCAAGATTTATTCTGATGTTTCAGTCAAAGGCAGCAGGGAACAAAATAGCCAAACAGAACTTTTAGAAGTGAAGAAGAACACACACAGTCTTTGGAACTTCCGACACAGCAGGCAAAGCAAATAGACTGCACAGGACTGAAAAGAAAAAGGTATACAGAGAGTGTTGAGGAAATCACCTTAGTATGTAGAAAAAGCTGGAAATATGAAAAAGAGATTAAGAAATAGGAAGCTTGGATCCTGCGGCAGAAGCAGCAGGCAGCAAGTCGCTAGCACCTTGCCAGCTGTGCCGTGATCCAGGAGTGGTGAAAATTACTAAATGCACTACGATCGAATGAAGCTTCGTAATATATAAATAAACCCTGTGAGGTTAATTCATCTAATTCATTTGATCCTCAAAAACTCCAAGTGATGTAGGTGCACCTCTTAAATTAGCCGTGTTAGAGATGAAGAAACTGAAGCTCATGTCTGAAGGATTTAGGGACCTGCATAAAATCACACAGCTCATCAAGGATGGAATGGAAAATCAGAAGGAATCCTCAGGCTCCAGGAGCCTTCTTCCTCCTATGTCCTCTCTCAATGAATATTCGGCCTCATGAAAGGGACGCGGCCGCTGTGATGTTAATAGAGGAAACCTCTAGAAGTTAACTGTGTCTCCACGGTGGACTCCACCATGACTTTTCAAAGAAAGTGACTTTTCCTCTGGCATGTGGCGAGCCTCTTCTACCTGCTCAGGTTGAACAAGTAAGAAACTGCAAACAATAAAGACAAAACAGGTTTCCAAAATGCAAAGCATTGGCTGTGAGTGGCGGCACAGGCCTGCAGTCCCAGCACTCTGGGCAGAGGACTTGGGTGCACAGAAGGCTCAGGTTTTAATCCCCATTAACACACACACACACACACACACACACACACACACACACACACACAGAAAGAAAACAATGTGAACTGCTAGCACAGAACTTACTTTTATCATTTTGCGTATATGAGAGATACTGCATCCCTCATTTTTCCTTTATATTTTAAGAAAAATATACACCAGATGGGAACTATGTCAGGGTCATTTCCACAGGCGGGAGACAAGACGAGACCTTCCTAATGCGGGATGAAGACTGTTACTTCACCATGGGTTATTGAAACACTGAGCAAAGAGAAGCAAAACTGCGTTTGTCAGCTTTCCAAGCCTGTGAAAAAGCACCTAAGATAATCAGCCTTAAAAGAGGAAGGGCTTATTTTGGCCCACAGTCTCAGAGGTTTTGGCCTAAGATCACTTGGTCCTGCTGTTCTGGGTCCATGGCACTACGGGATCTCACGGTGGGAGCCAGGGCAGGGGAGGTCTATGCACCTCGTGGAAGTAAAGAGACAGGAAGGGGCCCAGGTCCCAGTGTCCCTTCAAGGTGCACCCCCAGTGGCCTAGATTTCTCCTGCTAGCTCCCACTTCCTAATGGTTTGCCACCTGCCAGCCATGCCACACACTCTTGGGTGAGCCTTCAACACTTGGGTTTTTTGGGGGGAATCCCAGGATCCAAACTATAGCAGAAGACAGCATTATTCCCCTTCTCAAACAGCACGAGCATCTTGCTCCTGAGAAACTCCCGCACCAAACAAGCTTGATCTCTGGAGTCTGAGAACTTAAATTTATCAGTTCCTGGGACTGAACACACCTGCCAGGTGGGATCTTAAATCTGATGAGGCTCTGGATTCATTAACCAAGGCAGAAGGCAGCTTGGTAAGTCTACTTTCACAATATTTTGTTGTATATTTTAAATCTCTGAAGGGCAAGGAAAGTAGAACACAGATCTCTGGATCCAGCTCTAGCTGCTTCCTGGACGTTCTAATAACCTTGTCAGGGCTATTGTTATCTTTTATTGGAGAAGAGTGACCTCTCTAGGGGTTTCAGAGTGATCAAGAGCAAGGCAAGATGTGCTTCCCTCCTGGGACTCCAGCACGCTGTGCTCCTTGCCTCTCAGGCAGGGCTGGTTTTCCACCTTGGATTATAATAATTCACCTACAAGATCTTGTTCTTCTCCTCTGAAGTACTCCCATGTTTTAGATCCCTTGAGTGTCATCCCCAGCGTTTAGCACGTTGTCTCTCACTTGGAAAGCACTCTCTAGGTATTTGGTGGGTGAGGAATGCATGAACTGATGGGCCTGATGAGGATGCTTTCTTCAACAATGATTCTGCTTGATGTCTGAGAAGGGCCTCCATGGACCTTCATAGGAGAGCAGCAGTATTTCAGAGAGAAATGACATGCAAGTCACTAAACAGTCACAACTATGGGAAGGTTGCCCTTACTATCTTCATTCAGATGTGCGGCTCGATTGCACTGGGTTTCTAGGAAGCATTTATTGAAAGTGCTCCAGTATTAGCTGGGATCTTTCTTTTAGGCTATAAGTTAGAAGAGAGTGATCACAGGATGCATGTAGGTGTGGGAGAGTGAAGGGGAACTAGGCAGTGACGTGTTGAAGAACTTTTTTCCTTTGCCACCTGGATGCAAGGGGTTGCTGCTCTTGCTTTTTCTTTTTCTGCTTGTTTGTTACCAGCATGGAACTCAGGGCCTTCAGACTGAGCTACATCCTCAGCCCTTTTTACTTTTATTTTCAGACAGGGTCTTGCTAAGTTGCTCAAACTGAGCTCAAAGTTGTGATCCTCCTGCCTCCGAGAGTGCTGGGATGACAGATGTGCACCACCCTCACTGGCCGCTCACTGGTCCTTAACTCCCTTGGCCATGGTCTGAGGAATGTAAGACAGTCGAGTGCTGAGGACTGTTAGCTCTCCTAAGCATGAGCTCTGTGTCCACCATTCTGCGTCTAGAAACTCAACCAATGTGGGGTTGAAAATATATTTTTTAAATGCTTTGAGAAAGTTCCAAAACAAAAGTTCAACTTGCCGAGTGATGCATATTCCATGGAAACTGCAAGTGAGCTGGTGTGTGTGTAGCCATTGCATGAGGGATTACAAGCCACCCTGGCATGATTTTAAAGTGCATGGGAGGGTGTGTATGGGTTCTGTGCAAACAGCTGCTCCAAGGGGCATGAGCATTTGTGGACTTTGGTGTCCTGGGTGAAGGACCTATTTCCCACAGACATGCAAGGCTGGCTACTGACTTAGAGCAGAGAGAAATGGAACCAGTGTAGCTACTGACAGCCACCTAGCCCTGTGTTAAATCAGAAAACGGCCCTTTGGTGACTGCAGACACTGCGGGCAGTTCAACGCTCCTGTTTGGGTTTATAACTTATATAAATCACTGCCACGCTCTGTGCTTGAGCAGAACAGTTCTACTTCTGGAAAGGTAGCCCCAAAATACACTTCTGTAGTAAAATACACACTTAAGGCCATTAACTTTTGTGTCTGTTGGAACAGCAAAAACTAAAAACACCCAAGGGTGCATAAGTAGATCCTGATTGAAATGCTCCACAAAGACAAATTCGGATTCATTATTATATTACCGTGGTAAGCACAGCCCCTACACCACTACTGGCACACAGTAGGTGTACAAGAAATATTTATTTACTAAATGAACAGAATATTTGTTTCCTGCTGCAGTAGAATATTTGTTTACTACATGAACAGGAAGCCAACTATAGTGAAGAATGGGGTGAATATAAAATTATGTTGTGAATATAGGTCTTGATAATGTTTATTTAGCACAAATACAGATGTGACTGAATAACTTGCATGACTGGAGTGTGGCACGTGGCAGACATGGTAACAATATTTGTGGGATAAAAGTGTGTTACCTTTAGGCCAAAGGCACCATTTATATTTCTGAGTATGTGTCTCTGCCCATGGACACTTTTTATTTATAAACACATAGAGAAAAGGGTGTGGAATGCCATATTAAAAGCTGTTCAAAGGAAGGAAGTGAGATAAAGAATTCTGAATTTATATAATTCTCAGTGCTTAAATTTATTTTACAATAAACATGCTTCTATTTTTATAATTCAAAAACTGTTCTAAGAAGCTCAGCCTCCAGGGAGCCTCCCCACGCAAGGGCCCAGAGCCTGCAGGACCAGCGGCCAGGAAGCCCTGTTAGTTCCGAGCTACCCCTCCTGCGATCGACCTGAGGACACGCAGGCAAGGGGGGAAGGCGTCCCCCCAGAATGCCTCGGGCTCAGCCCTGAAGCTCAGAGAGAGAGCAGGAAAGACTCTGCAGAAACCCTTTTTCTAAATGAAGGTTAATTTGACAGTGGCAAAGCTATCCCCGCTGCAACAGGAGCAAAAGAGAAGGTTGATAAGGGCAACTGATCATTTTATTTCATCACTTCAAGGAACCAGAAAGATCTTTCACAGCCACTGAACTCGCTCTCAAGTTTAAAGGCTTTTAAATCAATTTTATTAGGTTAATTGATGATATCTTTGTGCAGCTTGCTCTGCAATCTGCCGTATTCTGTCACTTTGACTAAGAAGCATGAAGTGGAGTTCTTGGTCCCTTTGTCCCTGCTGGAGACCAGAAGCAGAAGGGACTGTCTTGTGTCCATGCACTACTGGTTTATGGACAGAAGGAATGTGAGGTTGCTTCATCCTTCATGGAGAAGTAGGATGCCGGAAATAGCATCTCTAAACTCTGCTTTTCAGGGTTTCAAGAAAACACATAAAAACAGAGATGACACAGTTAGAATTTTCTCTTTCCTCTTAAATATTAGTAACCAGTATTTGCTGTGAAAAAATAATTTTGCTTACATATCTGCTGTCAGAATATGCTGTATGAAATTGTCAATGTTCGCTCAGTTCTCAGCTGATTTTCTACTTTCTGCCTGTTGCTATGTAAAGCCAGCTCTTCCTCTCCATGTGCTCTGAATCTGCAGATTCAATCAACCACGGATTAAAAATATTAAGCAAAAAGTTGTGTGTGAACAGGTATAGGCATCTGCCTGGGCATCATTCCCTGCATAGTACAAGAAGTGATCAGAATATGGAATGAATGTCACTCTTTGAAATGTTCCCTCTTGCTGTACACACGCATATCCCTACTACTTACTACTTTGTGAAAAGGTCGGAAGCCCTCTTCCACTGTCTTTATGAGATGTCATTAAAACAACGAATGCTACTGCCAAGTGTCACCCAGGGGAAAAGCCATGCCGTGGAAGTGTGACTGTGTGCCTTCATTCCCCTTTCTCATCTGATGCTCTGTGACCACTGGCTCTTGTCTGAACTCAGAAGGAACAGGAAAAGTAAACATTTTGAATCCATTCAGGGCATGGAGGCAGCAAGGACAGTGCAACTAAAAAATTTATGAAAGAAGATACCCAGAACTGCTTCAGAATGTGGCAAGAATGGTGGGAAAAGTGTGTCAAAGCCAGGGGGAGTGTTCCGAAGAGGATCTGTGGCAATGTGCCCTTTCGTGTCATGAAATTTGCTTCAATTTGAACACTCACCCCCATTTTTCTCCCACATGCTGTGTGTGCTCCTTATTACATGAGGAGTGCCCAAAGTTGAAAATTTACCTTCTTTGCTCATGTTGGGAAGCCCCAAATGGTGCCCAGGACTGGCAGCATCCAGGGCCCAGGGCTCCATGCCAGGCTTCCCCAGCTGCGCATGCAGAAGGGTGAGACCAGGTAGGAGGTCAAAGCCATCACAGACCCCAGATATCGCCACTTCTAATGCTGGGTAGTCTCCAGAATTGTCTCTAGAGAAAGGAGCTTTGGCGAGATGAGCAGTAACTAGAATTGATAAACAATCTTCTCTGCACCGAACGGTCACTGACATTTGGTCTTCAATCTTTCATAGAAAAATATCCAAATAGACTGGTTTTTGTTAAGACAATCAACTGAGTCATAAAATGAGTTGCTGGACTGATGTCACTGATTTTTATTACTAAACAAGCTCAGATAATGGCCTGGCCAGGGTGTTATAGACAAACAGCTTCCGTGTTCACGTTACATGGAGTCAAGAATTCCAACTGTTGCAAATTAAGTGCATTTATTTCTACAAATTAAATTACTTTGGGAGAAAATCTGCCTCAGGTGCAGAGATACTTCATGTTTACCAAATAACAGTCAGATTGCTAAGTAGTCCTGGTGGGTTTTGACACTTGGCCCAGAAATGACATCTGTCTTCCTAATAAACAGATGAACGAAACCATGACCAAGGATCACATGCTCCGCTCCTTTCCCAGCACAGATGTTTGAGGCAAGCTCTAAAGACATAGGTACTGAAGCCGCCTCGCTCCCAGGCCGTGTGCCAGCTGGCAGCATTATCACGTGAACTGACTTATTGTTTGTGCGACCATTGTATTGAAAGCATAACTCCCCGATCTTCAAGTGCTAGGCTTTATGTATTTTTCCTTGCAAGTGAGAGTCTGTTGGCATGGAAGGAAATGTACTAATTTTACTCAACTGCCCCTCTTTTCTTGTATGTATCTGATCTGGTTGTCCTCATGTGTAAGAAACATGAACTTGGGTATTGGCTCAGGCAGAGAAACAGTAGGTTGAGAACAACATGTGTGGGTTCCAGATGTTAGGGAGCACCTGGTCAGCATCACCACCTGACATCGTTTCATCAGGTAGTAAGATAGATGGGCATGCAGAAGACAATAGAAATTGCTAGCCAAACTAAAGATTGTGTTCAGGAAACTTGCTGCCAGACTCTGGTAGAAACACATGCCCGTGCTCGCTTCGGCAGCACATATACTAAAAAAGAAACACATGCCGGTCATAGCTGGATGGGGATGGTGAAGACATAACAGTGGCCTCACTCTTCACCCACTGCACTCTTGTCCTCTTGAAGGGTTACACAGAATCTTCATGGTCCTTCCTACCATCTTCTCTTTGACCCAAAGGTTTAGAGCAGAAGGAAGTCAACACCTGGGCAGCCTGACAGCTCTTATTTTACTAAGGGATACAATCCTCAGTTGTACAACTCTCCCTTCTTTGTGCAAAAAATGAGGCTGAAACTCCAAGTGAACAATGGCCTGGAAATGTTCAGGAGGGAACATGGCAGGCTGTGTCTACTGTGTCTAAGTAGAAGAATACAAGGGGTAAAGTAGTACTGGGTATGTGCTGGAGACCGAGTAATGCAAAATGCAAAACGCATGTAACGTAACCTAAAGCAAATATGCAAAGCAAGCCTAGGGTCAGCGCTAGAGACCCTAGGGATAGGTGAGGAGCCAGTGGCACTAATGGCCCATGAAGGAAGCTTCCAGGAGCACATCTGTGATTGATGCCCATTGTTCTGCCTCATGGCCCTCAAAGCAAAAAAAGGGCTTGAACCAGCAACTTGAGGCTAAGATAATCACCCTACCTTGCTCTGCATCCCTCCTCAGATGAGAGTTGGTGGAAAAACATCACAAGAGAAGGAGAATGCCTTTCTGAAGTCCCCATGGAAGAGGATAGCTTAGAAATCACCTGCCAGAGGAGCCAAAAAACCAGAAAAAGGAATGTTTTGTCAACAACTGCATGATGTCCAAAATGCAGTCTCATGATTTTTCCTATCTATAATGTTTCTAACATATTATACTATGGATTCTGATAAGGAAGGGGAACACGTTTTTCTTCCCTTATAGCTTAACAAAATCATGAGCTATGCAACCATGTTATCAACTTTGATTGGGTCCTGTCTCAATTCCTCGGATTTTCTTCTGTGCAAGAACTGTACGCCAGGTTTCAACACAAATTCTCTTAGATTATTAAGATTTTTAGGAAGAGATACATGTATAAATGTCTTGATCTGAGTTTTGGGCAAAAGAGAAACTTGATTGTGTTCCAGATTTCTCCTCTAAGCAGGTTTTGTTGGTGGAGGTGAGATATATACTCTTCCCAGTCCGTCTCTTAAAGCAAAATGTGTATCAGTTATTTCCTTCTTGCTAGAACAAAATATATGAGACACACAAATTAAACAGGACGGGGTTGGTATATTCTTGCTCACAGTTTCAGAGGGCTCAGTCTATTGTTGGATGGCTGCAAGGCAGATGCAGCACACTGGAAGTTTCTTGGGGGTCGGGGGCAGCTGATCAGCTCAAGGCATCCAGAAGCAGAAATACAGAAGGGAAGAGCTGGGGACAAGGACATGCTATTCCAGGTCACACCCCAATTGAATGACTCTTGCAACCAGGCTCAACTTCCCAAGAGGATACCCAGCTATGAACTCATCAATGGATTAGCATAACACTCCTATGATCAAATTAGTTCCCAAATGTTCTATCTCTGAATACATGAGGCTTTGGGGGAATATTTTATATCTCAGTTACAACAAAGAGTTGCATATAATCTACAGTGAAACAGACACTTACAGGCCCTAGGAAAGCTATGGAAATCTCACCGAAAATATACAAAAACTATAAACAAATAAGTGTTACAACAGCCCTAGTTCCTCACACTAACTACATAGGAGCATTCTCAAATCAAGATGGTGGAGATCAGTCAGCAGCGGAAGGAGTCCCTGTAGATGGGCTGGCAGCCCTCTCATGTGTGTACAACTCTGCATTGGATCTGGCTGAGCGTAATTAACTGCAAGCAGGAATTGGTGGTCTAGATCCAAGTCATCTTAGGAGACATTGCCTGAAGTGCATTGTCGACCACAGTCAGCGATGATATCATTCATACATGTGCATGGGTGGAACATTAACAGGAATGCTAATTGCAGCTACTACTTTGAAGGTAACAATGTGTAATACATCAACCACTGTTGACTTCCTATCATCTTGCTTTGAAATTCTAAATCATTTTTATTATTTTTTATCTTGTTTTGCTTGGGTCTTTGTTTTTGTTATTTTAATTTTTTTCTCTTTAAAAGTTAAGATTAAAGTGCCTGAAAGCAGGGGCTGAGGGTTTAATCTCTGGGCCTGCTGTGCTGGCCCTGCCCACAAAGCACACTGAGATGGCAGCTGAGCCTGGGTGTGGTGGCTCTCCTGTGTAATCCCAGCTCTTGGGAGGCTGTGAACAGGTGGATCACTACAAGTCCAATCTAGTGAGACCCTGAACACCCTGTAGACCCTTTCTTAAAATATAAACAAACAAAAAACAAACAAACAAACAAACAAATAAATAAAGTAAAGTTAAAAAGGAACTCCTTACAGGTGATGTGTCTCTCCCCTCAGTACTAAGCCCAGCCCTCTCTATCAGGCCCGGCAATGTGGGTCAGGAAGGGTGTCCCCAAAAGGATATCTTCCATACATTTTTGCTAGCCTTATTATATTCTGATGAGATTAGGCTCTCTGGGCCCTAAAAATAGATTATTCCAATGGGATACATTGGTAGGAGGCTTAAGGTCAGGAGAGGAAAGGAAGTTGCACTTCCTGCCTTCAAGTGGTGTCTATGCCTCTCAAGAAGTGAAGGAAAACAAAGCCTATAACCTCTAGCTTCTTCAGATGCTCTCAGCACTTGCAAATTTGCAAATTTACCAAACCCAAGTGGCACCAACCACTTAGGTTTGTACATGAACTGAGCACTTCCCATGAACATCCCTTGATGCCTAGGCTTCCTGTTGTGTTCACCTGCAATGCCCCCCACCAACTCCCTTCAATTCTGCCAGCTCTAGGGATGGCAACTGCTTCCTATACCATATTATTACTGGAGCTGCTTTATCACTTTGCTTTTGTGTATTCAGTCTTTCAGCACAGGTATAGTAATCAATACCCTATATTCAATCCTTTCTGTTTGAAATACCTAAAGTGACTCCTGTGATTTGACTCTAACTGATCCATCATATTGAAGAAATACCGCATAGAATTTTATAAGGTTTAAATAAGTGAATCTCTTTAGAATAGTATTTGGCACCTAGCAAAGTGACAAGTCACACACACTAAGTAATTAGATGTTATCACCACTGCTACTTCCGTGTGTGCAACTGCTGCTAATTTGTCATCTATCTTGGTGCTCTTCAATAAGCAGCAACTAGCTACATTAGCTATGGCACTATTACAGTATTGGTCTAGTTCTCCCCACAAAGCCGCATGCAGTCATGGGTCTCTCAAGTTTGTAGTTAATTCATGATCCAGTGCTAGGATTATGGGTGTGAGTGCTACACCCACTCTGGGGAAGATAGCATGAATGCAATATGAGGAGGGACAGAGGGTTGCTCTCTGATGGTTTCTGCTACGGCCATTGCTCCTGCTCCTCCTTTTTGCTCTTGCTGCTTTTGCTGTTTTCTGCCACCATGAACTGCTGCCCTCTGCCATATGCCACTCTCCCTTGGAGCCAGCAGCATATGGACTTGACCTCCACACACCGTAAGCTAAGGAAACCTTTCCTTCCTCAATTTGTGGTGTCAGACATTTTGTCTTAGAAACTAGAAAAAAGTAACCAAGACATATAGTATCTATAGCTAATAAAACTGTATTGTAGACTTAAACATTTGCCCTGAGGGTAAGTAGTAAATGTTCTTATTACAAAATCATAATAGAGTGGACCAAAATTTGGAGATGATGGTTATGCTTACAGTGCTGGTTGTAAAGTTTCATGAATATATACTTATCAAACTCATCAAGTTGTATATATTAAGTACATATCAGGAGATGGGAGATGGGAGATGGCTCAGTGGAATAAGCACTTCCCTGGCAAGTGCAAGGGCCTGAGTTCAATACCCAGTTCTGCAAAAAAAAAAAAAAAAAAAAGTATACATCAAATTTTGTCAGTTATACTTCAAATAAGTGGGTTACATAAATTTTCAAAAAATCAAGTTTAATATAAGATAATTAAAATAGAATAACAGATATGGAAACAAAGGAACAACAGCAGAAAGGTATAGAGGAACTTAGACAAGAATTAATTCACAAAATAAAAAAAGATTTGAATACATAGCATCTGAAATAAAGAATCAAATCCAGAAACATCAGGGGGAAACCCAATGCTCATTCAGAACAAGTGCAGAAAACACTATTCCAGCTGAAACGTATGAATTAACAGCGTTGGAAGCAAAGAAACAACAGCAGAAAGGTCATGAGAAACTCAAAGCAGAAATAATTTCTGAAATCAAGAAAGAATTATTTGAAATCATAGCATCTGAAATATAGACACAATTCCGGATATATACAGAGGAAATCCAATTTGGAAGAAACTCTGCAGAAAAAGAATTGATAGCTACCTCTCAAGAAGACATGGATAAAAAAAATAGAGGAGATCAGAAATATGACGGAATTCTGGAATGAGCAATACAGAAAAAGAACGAATGAAAAAGAGTCAAAGAGATATAGAAGAACTAAAAATATCAATCATGAGTCCACAAAACCATTTGAGTAAAAGCAAAGACAGAGTTTCTGATCTTGAGGATGCTGGTTCAGCTAGTGAAAAGGTGGGAAAGGAACTCTTAAAAACAAGGAGAATGCAGGAAAAAATAATCCATCACCTGAAAGATGACGCTAGGATGAATGATGTGAGATTAATTGGCATCAGTGAGAATGAAGGAGTCAATACAAATGATATAGAAAGAATATGGGCAGAAGTAATAGCAGAAAACTTCCCAAATATGAGGAAACAAACCAACATTCAGGTAACCGAAGCATACAGAACACCAAATAACTTCAACCCAAGTAAAAACACACTGAGACATATAATAGTCAAGATCCCAGAAATACAACACAAAAATAATATACTGAAAGCTGCTAGAGAGAAGCAGATCACATTCAAAGGAAAATCCATCAGAATTACAGCTGACTTTTCTACACAAACCAGGAAGGTGAGAAGAGCATGGAGCAGATTTCTTCAAGTCCTGTATAAAAACGAATTACAGCCCAGACTATTATACCTTGCAAAACTCTCTTTCAAATTTGATGGAAAAGTGAAATACTTCCACGACAAAAAACAACTAAAGAATTTTATGATGACAAAGCCAACCCTACACAGGCTGCTGAAAGATGTTCTAGAGAGAGACCACAATGACCAGAACTTCACGAATGAGAACAGAAGGAACCCACTAAACAGGACAGACAATTAAACACAGGATACAAAGGAGTAAACAACAACATGTAAATATCATGAGAAACATAAGTCAACACATTTCAATTATAACCATCAGTGTAAATGGACTCAATTCACCAATTAAGAGAAAAAGACTGGCACAGTGGATTAGGAAACAAAATCCAAAAACATACTGCATACAAGAGACACACTTAACTCAAAAGGACATTCATTGGCTGAGAGTCAAACGATGGAAAACAATGCTACATGCCCTAGGACCTCAGAAAAAAGCAGGAGTAGCAATTCTGTTCTCAGACAGTCTCAACCTCAAACCAAGAATGATAAAACAATACAAAGCAGGCCACAATATATAGGGGAAAAATTCAAGAGCAAGAGGTAACAGTCATAAATATCTATGCACCAAACACAGTAGCACTCAACTATGTCAGACAAATCTTAGTGGAAATGAAAAACCTAGTATCTAAGACCACAGTCTTAATAGGAGACCTTAAAACACCCTTATCTCAAAAAGATAGGTCAACCAGACAAAAAATTAGCAAGGAAGTAGCAGAACTGAACCAGAGCTTGGAACAAATGGACCTGGTGGACATATACGGAGTGTTCCACCCAACCACAGCTGAATACACATTTTTTTCAGCTGCACGTGGGTTATTTTCCAAAGTAGACCACATACTATTCCAGAAGTCATGCTTAAGTATATACAAGAAAATAGAAATTATCCCACACATATTATCTGACCACAGTTCAATGAAACTGGAACTAAATGACAAAATAAACCAGCAAACCCTGCTAAATTCATGGAAATTAAACAACACCTTACTCAGCAATCAATGGGTCACAGAAGAAATTAAACAAGAAATTCAACAATATCTACAATTTAATGAAACTTCAACCACAACTTACCGGAATCTATGGGATGTGATGAAAGTAGTTCTTAGAGGAAAATCATAGCTATGAACTCACACATTAGGAAAACAGAAGGAAACAAATAAACACCCTAATGTTGCACCTCTGACATCTAGAAAAAGAAGAGCAAATGAAACCAAGAGTGCAAGGACAGGAAGGAATCATAAAGATTAGAGCAGAAATTATTTCAATTGAGATGAAGAAAACAGTTCAAAGAATCCAGAAATCAAACAGTTGGTTCTTTGAAAGACTAAATGAAGTTGATAAGCCTCTAGCCAACCCCATCAAAAATAGGAAAGAAAAAAATTCAAGTACATGCAATAAGGAATGAAAAGTGTGGAATCACCACAGACCCAGCAGAAATTCAGAAGATTATCAATAGTTACTTCAAGAATCTTTACGCTCACAGAATAGAAGACACAGAAGAAATGGACAGATTCTTCGAAAGGTACAAATTACCAAAACTGAACCAAGAAGATATAACAACTCTCAATAAGCCAATAAGAGCCAACGAAATATGAAACGTAATAAAAAGCCTACCGACAAAGAAACATCCAGGTCCTGATGGATTCACAGCTGAATTCTACAAGAAATTTATAGAAGATATAATCCATGCACTCCTCAATTCTTCAATGAAATTAAAAAGGAAGCAGTCCTCCAAAAATCATTTCTGGAGGAAAGTATTATACTGATTTCAAAACCAGGGAAAGATACAACTAAAAAGGAGAACTACAGACCAATCTCCCTCATAAACATAGATGCAAAAATCCTCAATAAAATCCTAGCAAATAGAATACAGCAAATTATCAAGAAGATCATACACCATGACAAGGTAGGATTCATCCCAGGGATGCAAGGATGGTTCAATATTTGAAAATCTGTAAATGTAATTCACTATATTAATAGACTGAAATCAAGAAATCCCTTGATCCTCTCAGTTGATGCAGAGAAAGCTTTTGAGAAAGTCCAACACTCATTCATGTTCAAAGTCCTACAGATAACTGGAATACATGGACTCTACCTTAACTTGATAAAAGCCATCTATGACAACCCAAAAGCTAATATAATCCTAGAGGGGGAAAACTGAAATCTTTTACTCTTAAATCAGGTACAAGACAAAGATGTCCTCTATCACCCCTCCTATTCAATATAGTCTTGGAATCATTAGCAATAGCCATTAGAAAAGAGGGAAAAATAAAAGGAATAAGAATAGGTAAAGAAGAAGTTAAATTATCACTATTTGCAGGTGACATGATACTTTGTTTGGAAGACCCCAAAAATTCCACCAAGAAACTACTAGAACTGATATGGAAATTCAGTAGCATGGCAAGATACAAAGTCAATACTCAAAAGGCAATAGCATTCCTCTACACAGATAACAAGCACACTGGAATGGAAACAATAGAAACAATACCTTTTACAATAGCACTGTGGAAAATGAAATACCTTGGGATTCACTTAACCAAGGAAGTCAAAGATCTTTTCACAGAAAATTACAACACCCAAAGAAAAGAGATTATAGAGGACTTCAGAAAATGGAAAGATATTCCATGCTTCTGGATAGAAAGAACCAACATCGTGAAGATGGTCATACTCCCAAAACTGTTGTACAGGTTTAATGCAGTCCCTATCAAACTGCCACCAACATACCTATCAGGCCTGGAGAAATCGTTCCTAAAATTTATTTGGAACCACAAAAGACATAGAATAGCAAAGGAAATCTTGGCCAATAAAGACAAGGCAGGAGGCATCCCAATTCCTGACTTGAAGTTATACTACAAAGCCACTGTGATAAAATCAACATGATATTGGCAACAAAATAGACCTGAGGATCAGTGGAACAGATTAGAAGATGCAGAGGCATCTACGACAACACTCAGCCATCTAATGTTTGACAAAGGAGCCAAACAAGCTTACTGGAAGAAAGATACCCTCTTTAACAAATGGTACTGGAAAACCTAGCTTTCTACATGCCAAAAACTAAAACTTGACCCAGCTCTATCACCATGCACTAAGCTAAAGTTAAAATGGATTAAAGTTCTAAAAATTAAAACAGAAACACTCAATCTCCTGAAAGAGAATGTAGGAGGAACTCTTGAAGACATAGGGGTAGGCAAAGAGTTCATGATCAAACATATACTCGCACGGGAAATATTTGAAAGAATCAACAACTGGGATCAACTCTTGTTGAGGAGTTTTTGCACGTCAAGAGAAATTGTCAACAAAGTAAAAAGACAACACACAAATTTTGAAAAAATCTTACCTAATAATCAATCAGACAAAGGTCTGCTGTCTAGAATATATAAAGAACTAAGATATAACAGGGCCCTCAAATTTAAAGACCTAATTCAGAAATGGGTATCTGAGATGAATACCCACTCCTCAGAGGACGAAATTAAAGAAACAAATAAATATATGAAAAAATGCTCCACATCGCTAGTCATCCATGAAATGCAAATAAAAACAACACTGAGACACCATCTCACTCCAGAAAGAATGGCTATCATAAGGAAATCAACCAACAAATGTTGGAGAGACTGTGGGGAAAAGGGAACACTTCTCCACTGCTGGCGGGAATGTAGACTGGTACAACCATTGTGGAGATCAGTGTGGAGACTCCTCAAAAGAGTGGACTGGAAATCCAGTTCAACACGGCTATCCCCTTACTGGGAATTTTCCCAGAGGAACTGAAAACATTATATCATAGTGATATATGTGTACCTATGCTTATAGCAGCACAATTTGAGATAGCAAAATCTTGAAAACAACCAAGATGTCCATCACATGAGGAATGGCTGAAAAAGTTGTGCTATTTCTATATAATGGAATATTACTCAGCTATGAATAATGATAAACTTGAAGCATTTATATTGAAGTGGATGCCACTTGAACATATATTCACAAGTGAAATAAACCAGACACACGTGTGTAAATATCATATAGTCTCCCTAGTATAAGAAGTCATAAGAAGAAATACAAATAGAAATGTACAACAACTAAAAAGAATTGGTGAGATAGTTAGGGCAAACTGAATGGCATATGCTGCAGGGTACTAATCAGCTTTTCTTCTGGATGGTTAACAACCTATTTTCACAGACCAAAATTGGAGAAATAGAAGAGCCGCAAGGCCAGCCAACATTTCGGCCCTAGCCTTTCAACGCTAGCGAAGACTCAGGACACAGGAGAACCTGTACTGTAACAGCATGAAACTCAGTTGTGCCCCAAATTTTCTGATCAAGGAGATTATGCAACCACAGAGGAAAAAGACTGATATATAGTGTGCCTGGGGAGAGTCACATGAAAAGAAAATTTTCTCTCAGGCTCTCACAGAGCATTGGCTATGACTCATCTGCATGGATGACACAGACAAAGGATCTACAGAGTAAGGCCCAGGATTACAAGATAAACCCTGAGGGGACTTCACTGACATCAGAAACCAAAGCTACATCTTTTGGTATATGGGTCTTTCTCTAGCTCGGTCTTAACCATGCAGCAGAAAAGTATAAAAATGAGGTATATAATGTGGGACCATAATAATAAGTTGATCTGTAAATGGCTATAGTCAACAACTTCACCAGATAACTCACTATTATTGTGGAATGCTAGATTGTATTGGATTGTGTTGCCAAGGTCATGTACCTAAATTGGTTTAATGACAATGTAGTGCCCATCTCTGACACGTCTAGATAAGAAAAGGGGTATCCAAAGGAAGAATCATGATGTGTGTTTATAAACAATACAGTTAGGATAAATATGCCATACTTCTGCATAATTCTATGAGAAGCATGATTTTCACTAATAGTGATTGGACAAGATATTATGTTTTCTTCTAGTACTATGGACAACCACTAGGAAAATAACAAGGTAGAAAGCATTAATTATTGAATCTGTATATAATTCAGCTATAAAAAATAAGTAAACAGCTATACTCTCTTAATTCACTGATTACAGACATCCGCTATAATAATGTCTGTAAGTGTAATATCTTGTATGCACCTTGTATGATAGCAAAACATTATGAAAATAGTTTGTAATGTACTAATTTATCAAATCTGTGCTGTTGATTTGTCTTGAAACTGGTTCATTGCTATTTGTTCTTGAATAAAAAAAAATACCATTCACTGAAGGATAATGGTAGAAATCAAAGAGTGAGAGATGACCCAACTCAAAAGTAAATCTCAGTCAGCTGAGACACTTGGACTAACTGTGAACCATGTCTGAGGGAACTGGGCCCAGTAGGGACCCAGTTCTTACCTGTTTGTCCTCAGAGCCCTGTCATGAGGTAACTGAAATTATCAACTTGACAGTTGACCAAGTGAGAAGCAGAAATAATGGGACAGCAAATGCCTAGGCCATCACGGAAAATAACCAAATAATTATGTGATCCTATTTACTTTTCTAACATAAGAAATAAGCTCATTGCTTAATTGTTGCTACATTGATTATTACAATTAGTCCTTATTTTAAAATAAAAGAATATTTATACTTTGTAGGTACTTATACTTCAAAAGCTTTTCCTTAAAAAGCCCTGGAATCAAACTCAAACAACACTTTTGTAATGATGAATTCTTGATTGAGTAATTACCTTTGCAAATACTAAAGCAAACACAACTTAAAATTCACGGATTATTAATTGCTAGCTTTGCCTTAATACTCTGTGCTCAGCCTTCTCTTACAGAGAAGCTGAACACAGCATGCATAATCTGCTACTGAAGCTATCATTCACCATACTATTCAATGCCTTTAGGCAGAGAACCAAATAATGAACGCTTCTTGAAGCTCAGAGCAGGAAAGTGTTGTTTCATATAACATATCTGTGCACATCTCACTGCTACTGAGTGCAAGCTAGGTGTCCCATCTTTCTCTATTTGTCTTGACTGCTAGGCAGACCATTTCAATGGAGCTTGATGTTTCTATTTTATATATGACCCTATATTTTATTTTCCCTTTAATCTTATACTGCATCGTTTAAATCTTATACCTCTGTGCATTTACTGTAAGTCTTCTCAACTCTTTTCTGCAAACAGGTGACTATCCATCCAGCAAAACTAGTCTTCTCTGCTATGTGTGATAGCTACTTTTTGATAATTTCAGTAGAATTTCTGCCTCCCAGCCCCACCATACCGGGTTTATATATGGATACTGATGGTATGAACTGAACACAGTTATTGATTCCTTTTTTCCTGTGACCATGATTTCCTGACCCATTGATTTCTGGCTTGGTTTTGTAACTTTCTTGGGGAAAAGGGATATGAAAGATTGATGCAAGTTATAGTCCAACAAGACCTTCCAATGCACTTATGTCATTGGCTGGCATTACTTGTGTCTCTTCCATAAGAAGAATACATGTTACCAAGTTGCTACTTCTGACCTAGGTAAGAAGACACATGGAACAGATAATTAATTGGCTGAGGGCCTAAAGAGGAGCTAAAGGGTCCCTTCCCACCTGTAGATGATATGGGACATGGACAACAATGACCCTTTGTTGGTGAGGTCACCACGATCTTAGGTCATTGCTTAGACAACACAAGCAGAGCAAATATACCAATTGCATTGTTGCTTATGGAAAAGGGAAAAAGTGGAGCATTGGCCACATGCGATGGACCCACAGGTAAGGTCAGTTCGAACACAACTGCATTTGAAAATAATAAGGCCAGAGGCATAAATTTATTATGCAAGTCCAAGTATTCCAGCAAAGAAAATGGAAGTATGTGAAACAGAAAGCATTTCTGGCCCCATTTCATGTTTCTCATATTACAGTGAAATAAGATGACGAAAATAGCAACCATGAAACTTAAGTCTTAGCCCTGGAGTGCAGGGGTCAGATCCCTCCTTGTTATGGGTCATTTGCAACTGTCTGCCTGAATCACAGTTTCTCTACAGAGACCTTTTGTTCTTGTCATACTAGCCTTGATTATATGCTCAAGACTGAAGGAAATTTTGAAAACTTCATTTGGACAGGTTTGTTCCAAAATGAAGACAGGGTAGCATTATGGTTTAGATTCCAAATGTCCCCCAGAGTTTTAGGTGTATATTAGAGTGCTATCCTAATCAGTGGAGAGGAGTTGCGTAGCTGGGTATGCAGCTAGGAGGATGGGCCCAGTAGGATGTACAACTGGCTTTGCAATGTGGAAAGCGTCTTATTCTCCCTAGCTCCTCTTTTCTCTGTTTTCCAGCTACCACGTGTTGAGCAGTTCTTCTCCACCAGGCCCTTCTGCCACACTATTTCTGCCGTAGAGTCATCTGACCATGGAATCAACTCAATGAAACTGTGAAACTTGTTCTCCTTAGATTTGCAGGAGTCTTACACAATGGAGTATTACTCAGCTATAAAGAATGATAAACTCAAAGCCTTTATATTTAAGTGGATGCGACTTGAAGATATACTCATAAGTGAAATAAACCAGACCCACAAGTGTAAATATTGTACAGTCTCCCTAGTGTAAGGACTCAAAAGAAGAAATAAAAATAGAGCGGTATAACATAATTAAAAGGAAAGCGAGAACTTAAGGTTTAGACAACAAAGAAGGGTAAGGAGAAAAAGCTAGGAAACATGACAGGGGCAAAGTCATATATTTATATGTACAAGATGGTTAAGGCAATGATCCTGAGAATCTTCAGCAGGTTTTTGAAACTAGAAGTTAATTGGTAGGATTCTCACCCCAACTCTATATGCTGATGCCTATGAACTAAGCAACTGCACTGAAGATAGAAATGTGTAATACTAGGGTCGTGCTTGGAATGCCTGTCATTCTGGCCTTCTAAATATGTACTGCTTGCCATGTCATACCAAATACTGCCATACTGTCTCTCAAGTCAATGTTTGTTTTAAAAAAAAAAGGGTAATAAATGAGAACAAGAGACAAGAAAAAAATGTTACAGGACTGTCCTGCTACAATCATATACATATGGTTAGATTTATAAATTTCTGTGTAAAGATATGTAATAATTTATTCCTATTTTTAATATTTTTCATTCTTTAATTCACATTCTGTAAGGACTTAAAGTTCACATATCAATACTTGATGGAAAATATGTCTTCCATGTTATGTCTAATATGTTTGGTATTCAGACAGATAGTGAGGTTAAGCACAACTGCCTATGTTGTAGGGTAATAATAATAATAAGCTTCTCTTCTGGAGGGTTAACAACTTAACTTTGCAGACCAAAACTTAGGCAGGGACAGCCAACACTTTGGCCCTAGCCTTTCAAGGTCAGTGTGAGGACTCGGGACATAAGAGAACCTGTACTGTACGATCATGTAACACAGTGGTGTCCCAAATTTTCTGATCAAGGAAATTATGGGCCACAGAGCAATGTAATTGATACCATAGAATGTGCCTAAGGAGAGTCACATGGAAAGAAAATATTATCTATCTTTCACAGAAAGCAAATTGGTCAAGCAATGGCTGTGACTCATCCACATAGCTGACACTGACAATGGATCTACAAACTGGTACAGGGCTTCAGGATAAATCCTGAGGGGATTTGACTGACCTTGTCAGATACAAAAGTTACATTTCTTGTTGTATAGGTCTTGCTTTATCTTAGTCTTAACCATCCAGCAGAAAAGTATAAAATCCAGGTATAAAAAGTAAAGCCATATTGATATACTGAGCTGTAAAAGCCTGAAGTCAACAATTTCAGACATTGCCAGTCCTATGGATAACCCACTACTATTATGGACTACTGGACTACATTGGAATATTTTGCTGAATTCATGAACCTATAATATTTAAATGACTATGGGATACCCATCTCTGACAAAGCTAAACAAAAAAAGGGGATACAAATGAAGGAGCATTTTGTATCTGTATATTCAATATAGTTAGGGTAGATGTACAGCTACTTTCTCTTAATTCAATGAATAGAAAGATTTGTGCTAATAGTGTTTGTGGACAGGATAACATGTCTGCATCTTGTACTATGAATAACCATTACAAAGACAACAATGTGCAATGTATTAATTATTGAAACTGTCCTACTAATTGGTTTTGAAACTGTCTCATTGCTTTTTGTTTCTCAATAAAATTATTTTAAAAAAAGATTTGTAGGAATAACATATTTGTTCCAGAGATGGCGAAGTGACTAATACAGATGGATACATACTGATTGATATGAGGTGAGTGTGTGTGTGTGTGTGTGTGTGTGTGTGTGTGTGTGCGCGCGCATGCGTATGTATGGTTCATGCATGTTAGTGCATGATATGAATGTGTATGTGCATGCATACGCACATCTGTGTTTAAGGATAACATAAAGATCTCTTTGTAGAAAAAGCCAAATTTCTCATCTTGCTCTTTTACTGTAGATACTACATTTGTAGATACTGTAGATTTTACTACATTTGGAAATTTGTGACAGATGGCAAATATTTATTAGGACACCAACTCTAAAATGAGCACAGCAAGAAAAGACAGCTAGAAGTTTACACCAGCCTTGAAGTCCAGAGTAAAGCGAGCCCTCTGGGTCAGCCTTTGGAGGGTAGGATGATCATTAGCCCCAGAGGAGGGGAAATGCGTCATGGCGCCATGGGGGCTTTGAAAGCCTGGGCTAAGGGCTCCTTTCAGTTCTGCAGCAGGAAGCCTAATCACAGGCTCAGAGGACAGGGCTCATATTATCCAGGGGAAAACAGCAGCTTAACATTTCATGATGGCTTGGTCTTAATTTATTTCTTCTAGAAGTCTTTTTAAAGTTTCATTTTATTATCTTCCTAAAGCAACACTTTTCCCATGTTGTATTTTCATTTATTTGGCGATCATTTAATATCTATATTAACAACGAGAATTATGAAAGCAACAGTGGACTGAGTAGATTAATTTTGACGTCCAGGCTGGACATCAAAAATAGATATGATAAAATTGTAAGTAAAATTTCGGGTAGAAGAGTCTACTGGGGCACAGAAACTGATGGGAGATGATAGTTTAGCAGGAAGAAGGCAGAGAAAATGATCGTTATGGCTTAGATACAAAGTGTCTCCCAGGAGTCTCCACTCTATGGAAGCTGCTTGGACTGTCGAATGCTATGCACTTCAGTGGATGAATCCACGTAGGAATTCACAGCTGAGTGTGTTATTGCCAGGCCTGGGCGGATGTGGGCCACCGTGGATGTGGACCGGGTGGATGAGTTAGTGTCCCTGGAGCCTCCCACCGCTCCCTGCTGCCAGTCTGTCATGGCATGGGCTGCAGCATGTTGTTCTAGTCTTGGAGTCAGCTGACCACAGACTGAAACTGTGAACTAAAATAAATCCCTCTTCCTATACGCTGGGTGTATCTGGCATCATACCTCAGAAACAGGAAAATGACTGAGGCCACAATCACCGCCATAAACAAAATGCAATAAAGGGGCTGTGGAAAGACTGCACTGAGCTTGGAGATGAAGGTGGGCTTCTTGGAGGAGGAGGCCCTGACAGGCTGGCCTCTGTGTTTTAATCCATTGTGACACAGGGCAGTGTCTGGAGACAGTGTACCATGTGGCTCCCTTTGCAGTATGTGCTGGGCTTTGTATTTCAACGCAAGAAGTCTTTTTTGTGCCTGTGACCGGATTCAACTATTTTTTGAATTGGTTGCAGATTCCACAAGTTGAGTCAGTTTTTGGAAGAATAAAGGAAATTGAAATAACTTAGGGCCTGCTTCTATTCTTGGCCTTGTGTATAAGGAGCAGCTATGTCAACTCTTCTAGGGAAAAAATAAATTATACTCTCAGGAACACAGTGAGCTCACTTTCTTGAACACCTTTCTCTGGGGCAATAGTAAGTTCTGTGTCATACTGCACTGTATTTTATTTCAGCCTATCTTACTTTTTGAGACAGGGTCTCTTTTTGTAGTGCAGGCTGACCTCGAACTCACTATGTAACCCAGGTTAGCTCTGAACTCACAGTGATCCTCCTGGTTCAGCCTCCAGAGAGCTGGGATTACAGGCATGTGCAACCATGCCTGGCCCAATACCAAGTATTTTACAGACTGCACCTGGTACAACACAACCATCTGCCCAGCCAGCTGGAGACCAAAGCCATGTGTGGGCTTTGAATTCAGTGATTTGTCAGAGTCTGACATAACTCTGAACAGGTTCATTGAGTGGTCCTCAAATCTGGGTGGCATCAGAGTCACATGGATAAATTATAAAAAGAAAGATTGCGGGGCTACAACCCCCAGAATTTCTTCGTTGGATCCTGAGAATATGTTAACTGTTTATTATAAATTCCAGAGGGATACTGCCACCACATTATTACCATGACCCAAACATCCCCAAGAGCATCAAGCAATGCCCCAGGTGGAGCTGCATTCCACCAGGTGTGTGAGTCGGGGGTGGGAATAGGGTTCCAGCTACTGTCCATGTTTATGTCTGTAAAGCAAACTGTGCAGAGTACAGGGTTAGGGGTCCCGAGATTACCCTGTTTCCCTCAGGGTCTCAGAAATAGCCAGAAAAACTCAAGAGGGTTTGAGGATTGTTTTCAGCCTGGGACTGAGAATGTGCCAAGGAACACATCAACCCTGTGGGTTTCTGGCAAATGCTCTATTCTTTAAGAAAAGACAAAGTTGCGACCCACGGGCTCTGTGGGGCTGTGAAAAGAACATCGGGGTTGGATGCCGGGGGCTTTCATTTCCTTCTCTGTGCTGTCATTAGCGAGCTCAGTAACCTTGGCAAATCCCAGTCTCATGATCTCACCTTGGTCTTGGTTGGTGAAGTGAGGCATTTGGGTGAGGAGCTTTCCAGAGATTCTTTTGGTCTGATGTTCCATGCTTCCTTCTAAATCAAAACTTCAGGGGGAAGAAGTCCCTCTGATTATGAGAGTGTGCATTCAACGGTTACACTGTTAACGCAGAGCATCCCATCTGTTTTGGATGTGGCACAAATGCAGCAATGCCATTAGTCGGGAATCTGTGTTCTACCCTTACAGCAAAATTGATGGTATTCAACCTGCTACCTAAGCTACCAGCAGGAAACAGTTTTCCAAGCAAGGTAGTGCAGTGAAAATGCTGGGCTCGGAGCCCAGATGTGAGAAGTCCAAGAAAACAAATAGAGCTAAGCAGTAGCCGGCAGCTGGCCCAGAACTGGGTTCAGCCTGGGGATCTGATTTAACTACAGGAGGGAGGCAGAAAGCTGGCCTGTGGGCATGGGCTTCCGTGGACTTCCAAGGAGAAGACATAGGTACAGAGAGGGTTTTCCTCATGGCCCTTGAAGTAGGCCATACTCAGACCCTGAGGAGAGATGAGCAGAAGAAGACTGAGAAATGAGGTCAGGTCCTCTTGCTGCTGGATGAGAAGGGAGCTGAAGGGAAGGGGCCTTTATGTTGGGCAGACTTGGTTGCTTGGAGCCCCTGGAACAGGTGTGCTAAGTCTGGCTGTTGCCAAGTTTGCCAGCACCCAAATGCACACCAGCTGGAGAACCTAAACACAGAACTATATTGGTCTTAGCATCTGCAGCTGCATCCTTGCTGGGCTGCAAAGAGTGTGAGGATCTCACTTCCACACTTCTTAGCACACACTCGTGTATGCATACAAACACATACATACACACACACACACACACACACACACACACACACATCCATACATTTCCACGGTCCGAGGTGGCTGCTGAAGGCTCTCATGCATCTCTTGTGAGGGGCTTTACATTTGGGTGTCAAAAGATTAGACTGATCCCTCCACAGATTTTATTGGTGGCTGAGTGGGGAGTCCCAGTGGAGTGGCACCATTAGCCACCCAAGCCAAGCCTGGCCATTCTCTCTTCCCAACAGTCTTTTCTGGATCTCACCATTCTTTGTCCCTGTCCTCCCCTGCCACTGTGCACTCTAGCTTTCTAACCCCCCTGCTGCTCAGTAACCTTTCCAGGGAGCATAGTGGCCAAATATAAAGCAGTTCCACCTTCTCCCTGCCTTTCCCATCATCCATTGTAGAAGGTTCCTTCTATGGATTCCACACATCTCATCCTGTTTCCCCCTTCCTTCCCCTGGCCCGTCAGGTCCCAGCACAGCTCCTTTATGTGGGATCTACCAGCACCTTCCCTAGGAGGAGTCCTTTTGAGAGTCCAGAGAGGATCAGAAGCCTCCACAACCCCCCAGGGACCCCTGCACACATCAGCCACCATCCAATCCTGTCATGCTGTAGGTACCTCTTTACATGTAGTATTCACCTATCATCTGTGAGCTCTTGAGGGATGGGACCACCTCCCATCCATTTCTCTGAGCCCTTGTGAGCCCCAGCATACAGTAAGTGCTCAATAAGTGCTTAGTGAGTGAAAGAGTACGGCTGCCATGTGGGCAGACTGTGGCCCTGGCTGCCTGCTGACTCCACTCTCCTGCATCAGGCATTCATCTGGTGCTTACATATAGCTTCTTAGAATAGCTGCTCTGCTCCCTTCTAGATCAGGTTTCTTTTCCTGCTTGTCCCACCCCGTCAACTGACTGGGCCTGCCCTGGTCCTACCTGCCTTTTGCTGCCCTAAAGCCACCTGATCAGGGTGCAGATCCTTTAACTTAGAGAGGAGAAAGGTGCTTGCATGACTCAGCTGTGAAGATTCCTCTGACTTCCTGAAGGAAACAAATTATCGTTCCCCTCTCGGTCCTCCTTGAGTAAACTGGCAGGGCACGTGGTTCACTGTATTATAAAGGCATCATAAAAGAAGGGAGAAATGAGCTGGCAAACACTCTGATTAGACTAATCCAAGCAAGAGATGGAGAAAACAGGCAGGGACCATTTACAAGTGCCCAGAGACTCTTCCAACTCCCTTCCAGGTATAGGTTTTTCATCTTGTCAGTGAGCTTTTATAAAGAAACAGGGTGTTGAGAATACCCACCCTTCCTCCCCTGACCCAACGAGAAGTGCGGCCATGTATCCAAATCATGTTTAGAGACAGCTGCTTTAAGAAAAATCTATACAGCCATTCTGAAGTGTCTTGGTGACCCACTGAGCAGAGCCGCTCTGGAAATGACAGTCTCGAGCCATATTGATTGTGGTAACAGCGGCCTCTTGGGCGATTAATGGGATCTTGGTTAAATTCTTCAGTTTATCCAGCACTTGGAGACACGCTGTATTTCGAGCGTTGCCAGTTATGGTGCTTTAAGTGATGGTGGGCTGCCCCCACTCGAGGTTCCCTGGGAAAAGCAATCTCTGCATTAAAACTTGGACCCTAGAGAAAAGGACCCATAGAAAGAAGGATGATGTGGAGGTCATGTAATCACCTCCTTCAGAAATTAAGGGATCCGAGAAATGAGCAGACTTGGGAGGAGATGAGAAAGACGGCTCAGGAGGCAGTGATTACGGGTGAGTATCCTAAAATCGCTTTTCTATTTTTATAAACCAGATCAGATCATGTCAAGTTGCTGCCTAAAGCCTTCCAGAGCCTTCTCCTGGAGCTAAGAAATAAGAGCCGTCTTTTGTTCTGGCAGAAAAACCTTGGTGACTGGCCGGGGCCTCTCTTCCTCCTCCCTGAGCCAGCTCCAGGGTCCCCAGACCACACAGTTTGGCAGAGGTTCCGTGCCCTCAGGAGCTGCAGCCTGTGAGATGAGTGCCCCCCTTTGCCTGCCCTTGCTGCCACCCACATCTGCACAGGTTCTATATCACCTGTGGGACACCCCATTCAACGTGCTTATGCCTGTCACTGGCTCTTGATGTCCCTTTCTATTTACCTGGGGGCTGGGCACTTCCATGACTGTTTCCCTAATGGAGTTTGTAATCAAATTGGGAAGACAGGCTTCCCAGTATCTTTGTCCCATCCTGCCCTGCCCTGCAGTTGGCAGTCAAAAAATATTTATTATAATGTATTTGATCTTCATTATCCTACATCCGTCTGGATGTTCTATACAGCGGAAAGGGCTCTACTAACAGGACAGAGCCAACCGCGGGTCAACAAAAACAATTAAAACATGCTGTCTGGAAAGGTACTGCCAAGATGCATTGCTCCGAAAAAAGCTGTACAAAAAAATCAAACCAGGAGTCTAAAAATGGGGAAAATGTTCCCCTTCTGAGGACCAAAAGCTTTTAGCCCCAGCCTCCCTAAATTGAAAAGTTAATCCCAGTGGATGGTGTCAGGAGTCACCCTTTTGGGAGGTGATGAAGTGGGGTCCCTAATAAGTCCCTAATAAGAAGACTCTGTGGCTTATGCCTGCAATCTCAGCACTTCTGGAGGCTGAGGCAGGAGGATCACAAATTCCAGCCCAGATTGGGTAACATAGTAGGGGGGAGAGTAGGGATCCTGAGAATTCTCCTCTGTCTCTGACCTCAGTCTTATCTTAAATAAAATTGTGTTGAGGGGAAGACAAGGACTCTAGCTCAAGCCTTGGGTGCAAATCCCAGTACACCCTCCAAAAAACAAAATAAAACAAAGAAATAAATGGAAAGAGAAAGTAAAATTTCCAAGGGAAAAAGAAAAGGTTTGGAATTCAGAGTTCTCTGCCTCCCAGGGAACAGCTCAATCCTTAAAAAGACAACTGAGCCTTTAGTTACAACAATCATCCTCAGGAAACAACACAAACAGCTTAATCAGCCCAGGAACATAGAGAAGGCTGTTTGTGAAACTTAATTGCCATTTTAATGTGTTTTAATTGCATAGAAATGCTATTTAATGTACTGTTTCAGATCCCATTTGCCATTTTGGGAAATCGCAGTGCTCGGAAAGAGGAGGCCAGGTTGTCGCCAAAGGAATCCTCGCCCATTCAATGGTGGTGAAATTTCCCTTGACAGCGGCACTGGGCTTCAGGCTGGTTGCTCTTCAGCATCACTCCTGCCACCTTGTCGTCCTCCCCCTGACACACAGGAGGCCACACAGGCAGAAGGGGACTGAAAGAGGCCCAGGACAGACATGCACACAGCTCATCACCAGAATAAATGGTGTACAGCAGAAGCCGATCACTTCACGGGGGAGAGCTGGGATCCTGAAAATTCTCCTCTGCCTCTCACCTCAGTCTTCAGAGAGCCTCAGAACAGGGGAACAGAGGCAGCTGGAAACCATGCCTGCTTTTGGAATATGCTGACCAACAACCAAAACAGCCAGGTATGTTTTCCCATGAAAGAGTATCTCACTGGAAAGCTTTTGTAAGGCTCAGGCACTTAGGCTGTTGTAAGGCGAACAAGTCAGGGCTGTCTATGTGGTAGCAAAACTCCCACCCTGAGCTATTTTTACTCTCACATCTTGACACTGCTGGGCAAAGAAGATAACCTGAGCAACCTGATGAGGACAGATCCCAAACTTTCACACTGACATGCACAGAACAGACTCTACTGCCAATAGAAGAATCCCTTTCTACTCCAGCAGAAGGGACACATGTCCTAAGAGATCTATGGCATGCAGCCTTTACTTTTCACAGTTTTTATTAATTATTTTTGGTGGAACCAAGGATTGAACTTAGGCCCTTGTGCTTGCCAGGGAAGCCCTTATTCCACTGGGCCATCTCCTTGATCTTATTTTTATTAATTTTATTGAGAAACAAATAACAATGAGACATCTCATTCATAGTACAAGATGCAGACATGATATCCTGTCCAAATACTATACAAGAAAGAAGGAACCTTTCTTCTCATTGAATTAAGAGCAAGTAGTTGCATATCTATCCTATTTTGTATATACATATACAAAATGGTCCTTCATTCGTATCCCCTTTTTTTGTTTAGTTTTGTCAGAGGTGGCTATTCCATTGCCATTTAAATATTGTAGGGGTGTGAATTCAGCAAAATAATCCAATATCCTTCAGTAATCCATAGTACTGGTGGGTTATCCATAGGACTGGCAATGTCAGAAGTTGTTGACTTGAGCCCTTTACAGCTCAACATATTAATATGGCTTTACTTTTCAAACCTCCTACTGTGAATATCTAGTAAAAGCAAGAATCCAGCATGTGTGACAAAAGAAAGGGACTCCAGTTAACCTAAGCCACCACATCAAATATGTCTGCTGTGGGGTGTGTGTAGAGCTGCCCAGAAGTCTCTACAATGCCCAACTCTGGCAGGGATCATGGTGGACTTATAGATTAATTATGATGGTTTTCCATCAAGACACATGGCAGTGTCTTGACCAAAGGTACTTGTCCAGGGTACTATTTAGGCAATTTAGGGTATTACCTCCCTCTATCGTGGGAGGTAAATGGATGGATGAGGAGTAGATGGGGTGGAGGAGGCTTTTTAAAAGGGAGTGTAATGCTAATGGAACTTGTAGGTTAAATGGATGGAATCTCACCAGAAATCATCAGGTTCTGCCCTTTGTGCTCTGTGTTCCTGTGGAAGATACATGCTTGGACCCTAGGCTGCGCTCCAGGAAGGCTGATAGCCCAAGGATCTGGCACCTGTGTGGCCCCAGCAGGGCTCACATGGACGGGAGCCTCAGGCTCAGGCAGATGGCTAGAGTCAGCCAGGAGCTCAGTGGTCATCCAGGCCTGGGGTTGGGGGTGGATGGCATGGATGCTGGCTGAGAAGGATGGGGCTCTTTTGTGGGCAATGAAAACATTATAAGTTCTACCAGAAGTCACTTATGGTGCCTGTGGAGTGAGAGACTTGTGTGGCATGTGAATCATATCCCAATAAAGCTTGCTGAAAATAAAGTGCTAGCAGAGTGCCCTCCACTCCTGGGAAGCTGCTGAAGGGGAGGCCCAGACTCTAGGGGTTATGAATGTCCACCACAGGGAACCTCCTAGCTGTCTCCCTCCCGACTCCCATGGAGCCGACTCCCATGTGAAATTAGAAACAAAACTGTTTGTCCTGAATCCAAGGCTTGGGGTCCTAGTGGATATCCCAAACTGAGATCAAGGCTTAGCTTTGTACCTTAGGACTTGCCATGAACTGGTGAGCTGTGTGACCTGAGCCAGCTGAAAGCCTGCGAAGCCAAGGGCAAAACAGGAACAACCATCACTGTACCTGCCTCACCAACACCTGTGGGTGTGAGATCCCCAAGCCACATGAGGAGGCACCACTGTCCCCTGGCAAGAGGTGAAGCAGGGGGATTACAGCCACCACCACCCACCATCCCCAGTTCTGAAGCTACAAAACAAGATTAGCAATCCGCAGCTGAGACCTGGGCCAGCAAGGCTGGCATAGGCAGAGACTGCCATCAACTACACCAACGCAGACAACTGTGGCTCTGGGAGGCTTCTGGGCTCAGCCACCCAGCTGTAGGAGGCTCTGCACACATCTCTGATGTCTTGTTTATTTTAATTTTGTGTTTTGTTTTGCAGTACTAGAGGCTGAAGGCAGAGCCTTCACAATGGTCCATGCCCTCGGTACTTTATTCTGAGACAGAGTCTCGCCCAGTCCCTCAGAGGCTCAGGCTGGGCTCAAGCCTGTGATCCTCCTGTCTCAGCATCCCACCCAGAATGCTGGGGTTGCAGGTGTGCTGCTCTGGAATCCACAACCACCCTCATCTCCATGGAGCCAAAAAAAAAAGCAGGAGAAAGTGCTCACAATGTAGGTGACAGAGGCCAGGTTTCTGTCTTTCAAAGCCAATTGGAAATTACAGTGTCATGGACACAGACACAGGCCAGACATTTTCACATGACAGAATCCCCAGGCTGCACTGCTCTAATAATTTCACATCGCCAAAGCCAAGAGCCAGGATTAGTCGGCTTAACATAATTGTGAAAGAGATACAAGGTCCTGTTTAAAATGTGTTGATCAATGTCATACCTCTGCAGTCTTCATTTAGATTTTTCTTATTTCTCTCCTTGCCTGGGAACAAGATTTCTGGCTCTACCAAAACACCCAGTGAGAGAAATTAAGGGAGGAAATGTGAGTGACGAGGGCCCAGGTCCAGCGAGAGATGGGGGCGGCTCTTCCTGCTCTGTTCAGGACAAGGAGGCGTGGCCAATTAGGATGAAGCAGCTTGATTTCTTTGGGGTGAAGCCTTATGGCTTTAAATAGTTAATATTTTGTTTTATCTTTATTGACTTGTTTAATAATGCAGAAAATATCCTCCTTGGGCACTAAAAACAGGAGATTAGCCTGTCACATAGGCTTAGCAAAGCCAGAGAGCCCAATGCTGACACAGTAGGGAGCTGCACATCCCCCTGCTTGAAGTAATTAGGCTTAGCGGCCGCGGGGGTGGGGGGGAGCTACCGTGCTCCTCTTCCACCCTTCCCATACTTTCTTGTGTCCTCCAGGGAGAGGTACAGGGTTCTAGATGGTTCCACCTGACAGGTAAGAAGCAGGAGATCAGAAGAGGCAAACGACGATTGAATGACAAATACACAGCTCGAAGACTATGCCACACCCTGGCTGGGGGCCAGCGGGGCCCCTAGACACTACTGGCTTTCTTTTCCTTACTGTGCAAAAGATGAGCCAAGTGCGGTGATGCAGGCCATCCCCCTAGCGTTCTAGGAGGACCACAGGTTCCGCCTCAGTCCAGGCAACTGAGGAAATGAGGGAGATGCTGTATTTAAAAAAAAAAAAAAAATCCTGTAATAAAAAAGACTTAGTGCTGGGGGATATAGCTCAGCAAAATAAGCGCCTGCCTGGCAAGCAAGTTTGATCTATGGTATCAAAAAAGAAAGAAAGAAAAGAAAGAAAGAAAGGAAGCCAAAATAAACAAACAAACAAATAAACAAAAAGGATTCGGGGATATGGCTTAGTGTAAAGGCTCTGGTCTTAATCTCCAGTATACAATAAATAAATAAATAAACAAAATAAACAAACAAACAAAAAACTTCTTGTTTCATCCAGGATGGCCCACTGGGGACCTTGGGAGAAGCACTTCACAAAATTCTTCTGGCCCTCAGACAGGCTTTCTCCACAAATCACTAGGTTGTACTGACCAGTTCCCTCATTTGGGCTGAAATTAATTTTCATAGCAGAAAAAAATAGTTGAATTGCCAAATAACCTCAGGCCAACACTGGGCATGAGGGAGGGAGGGAGAGACAGGGTGGGCGGCAGACCTAGCCTTAGACCTTGGGTTTGGCTTCACCGCACCTCTGAAACCCTGCCTTCAGGGCCCAGTGGGGCTCAGAAGAGGGTCTGGAGACGTCAGACTGCCTTTAAGGAGATATCAGGCTGAGCTATTAGACACAAGCTGTGGTGCCACAGAAGTAAAACTAATTACTTCTTTCCTGTCTCCACCCTCACATTTTTTTTATTTTAACTCGGTTTTCAGAAGGCAAATCCCCAGGGAAAGTCCTCCAGGGACTTGCACTGGGAGGAAATGTGATTAGATAATCCTGCCATGAAGACAGAACCAGCTATTGGAGTTGGACACTCAGGGAGAGGTGCAGGTGATTTATAGCACAAGAAACAGGCCGTCTTTGTAATGTCCCCTCCCCACAGGTGTCTACAGGAGCTGCCTGCTCAGTGACAACGGATCAGATGTGGGGAGAAAGGAGGGATGATGTCCCAGAGGCAGGGTCAGGCAGCTTGTGCAAAGGACCTGTGGACGGGAGAGATGTGGCAGAAGAGGTAGAGAGTATGCTGGGAGACCCAACCCTGGGAAGGGAGATAGATCTTCCAAGCAGCAGCTGGACAGGCAGGTGAGATCAGACCTTGCAGGTCTTGATGGGTCCGAGCAAGGATTAGACTCTTAATCCTCCATGACAATGGAGGCCCTGCTGTTTCAAGGTCTGTGTGAGCACTTAAGTACTCGGGGCATAATGGCAAGCCTGGGACAGCAGCTTGGGATAGAAATGCTGAGGGTTGTAGCAGATGGCTGAGGACAGATGACAGCAGTGAGACTGTGGGTGCTTGCACAGAGAGGCACAGAAGGGGAGAAAGCCAAGGAATACTCCTGGGGTGGCAGTGACTGGTGGGGACAGAGTGGGAGGGAGAAGGCCTAAAGGATGGTATTTTGTGGAGTGCTAGTTTGGGAGTCAGGAACTCACGTGAGTCACCTCTGGGCTCTTGGTCACTCTCCACAAAGGGCACCTTCTCTCCAGGTCCCTGGCATCCAGTGTCCCAGGGGACCCCTGCAGACTCCGGATCTGGATCACACTGTGCTCTGGAGGCATATTCACAGAAGCCTTCATTCTCCTCTCAGACCCCAGGCCGTGGACTCTCCATCTCCACACAAGGGTCCAGCCAGAAGGTGAGATGGAGTGCAGTGCAGATAAAACTAACTCACCCCACCCCCATCCCGGCCCAGTGGAGCCCTTCCCTATGCTGCTGCCAGCTCAGGAATTGGCCCTGCCATGCCCCAACCTGAAGCCAAAGGTCTATGGGCCCAGTCTCCCTTTCTCCTGGCCTTGTTCCCACCCCAAACACATCCTCCCAATTTGCTGTCCACAGCCACACCAAAGCAGATTCACAATGCACCTGAGTCTCTCTGCCACCCTCATTCCCAAGCTGGTATGGTTACCATCATGCCCTGCCTAGCTACACACCTCTAATCCCAGCAAGAGGCTGAGACAGGAAGGTCACCAGGAATTTGACAACAGCCTGGACAACAGAGCGAGACGTAGTCTCAACACCCTCCGCACAAACCAAAATCAAACATATTCCCTCCTCTGACTGTGCAGAATACCAGTGACCCTCTGTACACTGAATCTTCACTGAGCGCTTGCTGTTTTCAAAGCGCTTTGCTAAGCACTGTGAAGAGACAGCAACAGACAGACCAAGAGTGTCCTGACTGCCTTGCGAGGTTGGAACCAGACACATAGAGCAAGTGAACTGTCGCTGCTGCTCCAGGAAACTTACAGAAGCAAGCAATCCATGGGGGAGGGGAGTCGGGGTGCACTCACAGAGGAAACATGTGGATTTGAAAGGGCTCTGAGGGAACAAGCACCATCTGAACAGGGGAGGAGAAATCCTGGCTGGATTTCAGGCAGACAAAAGCTGGTGTAGATGGTCTTCTGAGTGCAAGGCTACTTTTCTCTGAAAACCTTCAGCGCCCTCCCTAGGAAACCACCATATTGCCAGTGCAAATGTCACCCTGCAGCGTGGTGCCTTCTCTCTCTGAGATCAGCCTGTGCCTACCAGGCTCAGGTTACAGTAGCTAGAATTTCTGCCCTTCGTGATAGTTTCTAAAGCATCATCCTGTGAGACTGACAATGTTATTGGCTCATGCAAAATACCTGTAAATGATGGCCCTGCCCTTGCACCCTGCTCAAATGGGGCCTTGTTTCAGGCAGTAGTTGTAAAATGCAGGAAAAAGAAAGACCAGTACACACGACGGCAAGTCATTAAGAGGTAGTCAGCCTGGACAAGAGATGCGGAAAAGAACAAATGATGCTTCACTGTCATTCTGCCTAAAGATCCTTCAAAAGAATATACTTCTTCCGAAAAGAGTTGCTATGGAGATCTACAGAATATTCCAGTGTCCCGCGGGTCATCTTTACAGGTAGAGCTGACACAGTGCCGATTTCAAAGAAAATATCAACAGATGCTCTTAGCATCAAATGTCACCATGTCCTTAAAGATAGCTTAACTCGGAGCTTTTGCATTTTCACAGAACCACCGAGTCTCAGGGTTAGGAGGGACCTCAAATTTCATCTATTTCAACCCTACTTATCCCGATGCAGTGCTCTGGCTCCCGTTACAACACCCATCTGCGGGATTCTAAGGCAGCCCCATAGTGCCTATGGTACTGTGCCCAGCTATTCCTCTTCGTCCCCTCCTGCTCAGCCTCCAGCCAGATTCAGATGCTGATTCCAGTCAGGGCCATCCTGACCCTCAGCAATGCTCCCCTCATCCCCCGGCATGCCATTCTGCTTCGTCACCCGTGATCTGTCACTCTTTATATCTTAAGGCCTGGCTCAGAAATCCAAATTCCATTCACTGACTCCAGTACTAAAGCTAAACCTTCACTTCCTCTGCATTTTGCTTTTTTCTTTGTTCTCCAGCCCTTCCTCTCTTTCATAGTGTAACAGGAACACAAACTCATTGTGGAAAACTTGGAATCTTTTCTTGAATGGTGGTTGCTCTTTCTGCCCACAGGTACCATGGCTCTGTGGTCTGTCGCTCAGAGTGTTTCTGCCCGACAGATAAGAGGCAGAGTCCCACACACATGGGCACACACACATCCTGTTATAGGGGACCGGGCTGTACTGTCTGTTCTGCAAACTGGCCTCTGGAGGGAATAATGGCACGCTGTGGATGTTCTTCCTCCCCCAAGCTTCAGCCATCTGTAGAATGAACACAAAAAGCACCTGGATTCCCAAGGCTTCCTGTTCCTGTGGGAGCCACTACAGATGGAGCTACGGTCCCTTCTGGCCTTGCCATTCAAGATCAGCAGTGACAGCAGGAGTGGGGGCAGTGACAGACGTCATTGCCTCTGTCAGGCTGCAGACGGCCTGAGCGCCAGGAAAGCATCACGATCCCCTGTGGGCTAGGGTGGCTCCGCGTGACAGGCTAAATTATGTCCTAAAATGCATGTGTTGGAGTCCTAATCCCCTGGACCTCAGAGTGTGGCTACATTTGAAGACAGGGTCTTTAAGGAGATCATTAAGTTAAGATGAGGCTATTAAAGTGGATCTTAGCCCAGAGTAACTGCTGTCCTTACAAGGGGAGAGGATTAGCGTGTAGATGCCCACAGTGAGAAAATGTTGTGAAGACTCAGAGGCGACCAAAGCCAGCAGCTAGCCAAGAAGAGAGGCCCTGGGAGGAACTAAGCCCACTGAAACCTTGAGCATGTAGCCTCCAGAGTCCTGGGAAAATGAATGTCCACTGCTGAACCTACCAGTATGGGCTATGTGTGGCACAGTGAATTCTGGGAAGGTGGTCAGCTCGCTGCACACGGAAATGGTAAATGACTGTTGATCCAGTCTTTGTTCCTAGCGAGGCAGTATGGATCCATGCTGCCTTCGGGGGCAGATTTCCGAACTTTCCGGTTAACGATGGAACCTAAGCCAGTCTAGATGCTAATGTTGGCCCCACTGCCTTCCCTGGGCACCAGCCAGCCAAGAGGGAGGCTGATGCCTGGCCGAGAGCTTCTCTTTCTCCCTCTCCCTCATACTCCCGGTCCTCTGCTCATGCAAGGCACAACCGGGAGGCAGGAGGGCAGGAAGGGAGAAGGGGGCTACTAGAGGGGAGGCAGAGATGCCCGCACATCACCAAATGATCCAATGCCTGGAAGTCCCTGTCTTCATGGCAGCTCCCTTTGGCTGGTGGCCTCACCAACGTGCTGTTACTAAACAAGTGAGAGGCCGGCAGTGTTGCTGGGGTGTACTCTCTGTAGTCCTAAGGACCCAACACACAGCAGAGAGACACAGTCCCATGGATGTCCCCATTGACTTTAGTGCCGCTTCCTACTAGAAAGGCCTGGGTGACAATCCTGCCACTGCAATCTGCAGGCACCTGCAGGTTCCTGTAGGTCCAGGCTATTCATGTCCCTGTAGCTACAGCAGGCATTTTCCAAAGACAAGGACCGAGATAGCTGCCTCTCCGTTGCCTTGGTGGTACCTTCCAGCCCTGGCTTCCCTTTTATATCAGCCTCTGAATCAGTGATGCATATTCCTGGAGCTCTCTTCTCCCCAGGCTACAGTGCCCTGCATGATTGGACAGAGCTGGAAGTGGACATGGTATGCAGCAGAGGTGAATTGCTATTTCCAGTTTAAGCAGAGAATGGAACAGCTTCCACACGTCGCCATCAAACAGCCTTCTATAAGGCAGGCACCAAAGTATGGCTCTCTTCTTCCAAGCCAGGTCAGAGACCTGGGCCTGGATCTCAGACCTGGATGTCCCTTAGCCTAACCCAGCCCTGCCATGTGCCAGCTCTGGGCATGGAACTTCACCTCATTGCTCCTCATCTACAATTCTCATAGCCCAGTGCCTGGCACACAGTAAGTGCTCTGTGAAGGCAGATATCATTGTTGTCACTGTTGTCCTTATTGTCACACAGAGGATAGAGAAGTCTTTCCTTTGCTGCTTTGTCAAAAGGCTGACAGACTTTGATCTTTTCTGCACGTGCACCATCTAAGAGTGTATATTGGTTAATAGATCTAGAATGCCCCCCAAAATCTCATGCACCCCACAGTAAGCCTTCTGGCAGGACAGTGAATCAGGGAAGCATCAGCCATGGATGGATTTATAGCTGAATGTACTGCTAAGATACAGGGCCAGGTGGGAAGAGATGAGGCACAGGAGTGTCCAGCTCCCTCAGTGGCTCCTCTCTACCCTGCTTTCTGGCTGCCTGGCACTGAGGAGTTTCCTTCCACCACACCCTTCTGTCACGATGTTTCTGACCATGGACTGAATACTTTGAATGTGAGCCAAATGAAGTATTTCCCTTAACTTGTGGGTATAGGTTACTGTGCCCTGGCAAAAGAAAACCAGAGACAGACAGACAGACAAACAGATAGACAGACAGATAGACAGATCTGACAGATTCAAATGAAAACATTTGCATTATTCAGAGAGAAAATGCAAAGAAAGGCAAGGGAACAGGCATGTGGAGAAGCATTGGGAATAGAAGAAGGGTAGAGAAGGGGCTGATCAATGCTGTGGAAGAGCACAACTCTTCCACAGGAACTGAACTGGCCTCAGCCAAGAACATCTGGACAGTGTGGTCAATGATGCATGTGACCTGACTCAGGTATGCTGAGATGAGGGACCGAATCAGCATCCATGGCCCACTGCTCAAGCCCACAAGAGCACAAGAGGTTTCCATGGGGATGAAGCACTAGGCTCTGAGCTCCCAGGAGGTAAGGCCATGCTGCATTCCTATCTGTATCCCAGCACTCAGCATGGCTGCCTGGTGCCAGTCTGAATTCAAGCATAACCAACAGCATACATCAAAATTATTCACTCTGAAACTGACCATTTCAATTAAAATTGAAGTCCTGTATTTATTTTGATAAAAATAAGTAGAGACAAGATAAATCTATCCATAGCATAGGAACTAAGGAATGCTACAGGGGGCAGACCCATGGTCCTCAAATTATCTAAAGCCACTCTGGGTCCATCATCATGCCCCCAATCTCTCCTCCTAGGCTGTTACTTCAAGAGAAGACCACTGTTAGGAAGCAGCTTAGAAGACAAAGGCAACGATGGTGGATGACGTTGCATACAAGGTACTTCTCAGTACCCAACTGAATTCTCCAAGAGTTCTGTACAACTGCACTGTCTCTAGATTAGATTCAGCAGCTCCTTCTGCTTCCCCCAACAAGTGACTGGCCAACTTATTCTTCACACCCAAGTCTACCTGTCACCACCACCTCCAAATGACCACCCAAGGCCTTACTAGAAATACGATCAAGTTAGGGTCCTGGCAAGGGGTTGGTATGTGTGTCAGGGTGGGAACAGGTTATCACAGAATACATCTCAGGATGGAAAACATCAGTGAGAGGCTCTGGCATGCAGCTCTGCAGGGGGAGAGAATCTAATTCTGGCCCTTAGTTGCCCAGAGCAGGAGCTTCACGTTCTGGCACATGCAGGTTTGTCTAGGTTACAACTTCTCCAAGTGAAGCTCCCAGCCTGGCAGTGTCAGCATGTTATGGAAACTTACAAGAAATGCACAGTCCAAGGCCTGCCTTGCACCTGCATACTCAGACTCTGTGGTAGGCCCAGCAATCTCTGCTGGAACAAAGTCCCCAGTGGCCCCAGGGTTGATGCCTGTGTGTGCACAGCAGGTCTCAATTGTCTTCTTTGGTTTGCCCAGGGATGAGCTGAGCTCTGTCCCCGAGACCACTTAACCAAGCTAACCTGCCTGGGCTGATAACAGAAGCCTGCCTCTCCCCGGGGTACAGACAGCGGATTAATTTACTGGGACCTGCAGCTGCCTTAAATCTTGCAGGGAACAAGGCAAGTCACAAACATATAAATAATGGTGTGTGCTTCACTGCCAGGGCGGACCTCTCTACAAATCATAAGCTGTAAAATGCAACTGGTGGAGAGATATCACTTTGGCAGCTCAACTCCTTGCATCAGAGAAATAAAAGCCACCCAAACCACCCACCTCCTTCACCTCCAAAGAGGTTGCTCCTTGACTCCATTGTACTTTGAAAAACTACCATTATTTGAAAATGTACTGGGTGCACCTAACCTGTGGAGCATCCTAAACAGGCAACAGAGCATGCCACAGGGTGTCAGGTGGCTGCCTTGGGGTGGTGGGGCTGCCTTCTGCTGCCCATGCTCACCACTAACCCCCCAAAGATCCCAGTCACAAGCTCAAGTCATGGTTTCCTCTGTAGGTATATCACACCCACAGCATGCTAAAATCGAGACATCTGAAATCAAACTCTGTTAAATTGGGCTGTGTCCTTAATTTATTTATTTTTGCAGGACCAGGGACTGAACCTGGAGCCTTTACTCTGAGCTACGTCCCCAAACCTTTTTTTTTTTTTTTAATTATGTTTTGTTTTGACTCAGGGTATTGTTAAATTGCCCAGGCTGGGCTCGGACTTGTAATCCTCCTGCCTCTTCCTCTCAGAGTGCTGGGGTGACTTCTGGAAGCCCCCACACTCACCTGTCTTTACCAAGAAGACTCAGTGGGGATGAGTGTGAGACAGATGCCGCAGCATCATAAGGACAGAACTCTGAGGACAGCGGCTTCCCTTCCTGGGGACAGTCTCTCACCTGACCTCACCTGATGTTAGAGCTGCTCCCCAGCCTGTGTGCACACCTCACACTACACATCAGTACAGGGCTGACACTGTGCTAATAGCCTACACCCTGACCTCGCTCAGTTCTCAGGACAGCCCCCAGGGAGGTGGGAGGGGAGCGGTCTTTATCCCCTCCTCACAGAGTGGTTCATCACGTGCCTCCATGAGCCTAAGATTCCAAAGCTGGCTACTGACATCCATTCACCTGGATGTGCCTCAAGACCATAGTGCCAGGTGGGATAAATCAGACTCAGGAGCTTAAATAGTGCATGGTTCCTCTCACATGAGAAACACAAAATGTAACTAATTTACAGAGCAAAATAAAAAAGAGTTCATAAGAAACAGGAGACAGATACAGCAATGAGAAGGTACCTGGGGAGAAGAGAGACTGCCAGGAGGGTAGAAAAGAGTAAGTAGGAAGGATTAATGGGGGATGTGTTCCAGTAACAGCTCCTGCGAGGCGCACAGGTATTATGTACTGCAGACATTTACTAATAAAATTTTTAATGCTTTTTTCAAAAAAAAAATCAATTCATCTGTTTTTGTTTGAGTCTCCTGATCTTCTTTTACATTTGTGGGATTCATTCTGTCCCTCATAGGAGAATGGAGTACACCTAAGGCAGTTCAGGGCAGCATTCAGGTGGACCTGAAGGTAGGCCTCCTTGTGGTGGAGTTCTAGGTCCATCCTGTCCTTGAAGGCCACCCCTGCCAGGAGACCTTGCTAGCTTGCCTCCCCTTCCCCCCGGCATTCTGCACCCTGCCGCGGCTCTTTTCTTTTCCTTCACCCTCAGACCTGCACTGCTGAAGGCTGGCTTCTTGCCTTGCCTTGCCTTTGCCTGCAGCATGGTGCTAGTTAACTCTTGGGGCTGAACCTGAGTCCCTACACTGAACTTCTGAGTCAGCTGTTTGTATCCTTGTTGCTCCTGGGCTACTCTGCCTGCACCAGTTAGACAGGTGAGCATGTGCAGGAATGGAACCATCTTGCCCATCTTCCAGCCAACTTACAAAAAAACGGGAGCCAGCAAAGGAAAAGGGACTTCCTTCTCTAGATAAGGTCCCAGGAAGCTGGCTCCAAGTGGAGGGCCGGGGTACAGTTATGGGGGTGCAGAAGTAACCTGATGGGTGCAGCAGCTCAACAAGGGCCTTGGTCAGTCCCCAGGGAGCTCTGCCGTGGAGCTGTTCTTCAGAGCTGTCCCAAGGCAGGCAGGCAGATTGGATCTCTGTGTCCCTCTTGGAGTAGCCAGGGGATGGGGAAGGGCATGACCTTGGGTGAGGCAATGACTAGTGGTCTTCTCCATGTGGTCACTGCAGTCCTGCTGGAGGGACATGAACCTGGGTTCCACAGCAGGAACTAGAGGATGCACAGCAGCATCTACAAAGAGCGGGAGCATGACGGGGGCTGGTGTGAGGTGCACCGGGCTGCAACTCAAATACAAGGAACTCAACAGTCGCAGAAGCCACACAGCTCTGTCAAGTGAAGCCAAGACCAGGGAGAAATAGATTAAATGTATCTTGAGTCCACCAGCTCCGACAAAAATTAGGAGCTAGAGCTTCATTTCTTCTAGTATGATAAAATCTGCATCAAGGAAACCCCATTTAATTCCAACCATGAAAAAAGAAAAAATTAGATTAAAAATTCTTTAAGAGGGAGAATAATGCTTCATAATATTTGATTATTTAGCCCACATAATTTTGTGGGAACAAAAAAAAATCCATCCACTTCAGATCAAAGGATGAGTTACAACTGAGTTGAAAAAGTGATGGAACTCGCTAAAGGTCCTAAGCTACAGAGGCAGTGAAGAACTTGCAGTGAATAATGTCTTAGCGCCCCCTGTTTCTTAACTGGATAATAGCAGGTGTTTATGGGGCACAAAATCGAAACACATGGAGATGTCCACTGAGCCACAAGACAGGGCATATGCCAGGCAGCATCTCAGAGAAGGCACCAGTGCTAGGTGTACGTGAAAGTACAAGGTCTGACCCAGGATGCATAGTCAGAAGCTAGGACTGTCACGCCTTGGTTCAAATGGAAAGCAGAGGTCAAAGTACAAGGTGAGAGCTACACATGGTGGCTCACACCTATAATTTCCAACACTTTGGGAGG
>PVKA01002593.1:0-93338 GCA_004027165.1 Ctenomys sociabilis
TCCTCTTCCCCTCTTCCTCCTCCCCTGCCCTCCTCCTCTCCCCCTCCCCTCCCCCTTGCATGTCTCTCTGCTTCCTGCCCACCCTGCACAGGCTGCTTCACCTTTGCGATGTGGCCCTGCCACAGCCCTGCCCTGCAGCCAGTGAGCTATGAACTGAGGTGTCTGTGCCCTGAGCCAAACTAAACTTCTCCTTCTTACACTGTGGGTGTGTGGGGCACTGTGTCTCACTGACTAAGAGGAAGGTAAGGCCTGCCACAACTGTCCTTTCTTTGCTGTCTCTCTCTCTATTTCTCCCAACAGAGCCAGCCCTTCCCTCTGTCATCCCAGCATGTCACTCCTGCATTATCTCTAACATATGTCAACATTTCCATTTCTCAAAATGGACCAATTACTAGGGGCTTTGGGAAGCCTAAACAGAGCCCAACGGGGCGCCAAATTTACCATAATTAATATTTTACCATATTTGTTATTGTAAATGGTAATGAATGAAAAGAAACAGCTGGAACTGGCAAGATGACAGATTTGACTTGAATTACGTGTCAGCTAAACTTTATGCTGAAATTCAACATAGGTACTTTTATAGAAATGTAATATTTGCACTAACTTGGATTTTCTGTTTTAAAATTTTAAAAAGCTACAACCAGGTAAGTTTTGACAAAGATTTTTCCTTTAAAACCTATCCCTTAAAATGAGTAGACTGTATTCTTAAGATGACTTGGGGAGCTTTCTGGTCAGTGAAAATTCCAGTGTGTAAATAAGACCAAGTCTGAAAGTGCAGGGAGCGCTCAGCAGGGCCACTGGAGGGAAAAACACTTTTGTTTCCCAGGGGCCAAAGGTTACAGGCAAACACAACAGTATAACGGAAACAACAAAAGGAGAAAAAAATGTTTACAGGATTTATCCTGACTCTTTGGGAAAGAAAATAAAACATTACAAGCCTTCAACAGAAGCGGCCCCATGCTGTCTCACAATCCAGAAGCATTTTAAAATCTGCCCATGATTTTGCTTCTAGTAAACATTTCCAAAAGAGCTTGAAACTTGACTTATGTGCTCGAAAGGGAGTTAGCGGGCGCCTCCCTGCACTTCACCACACACATGAAAACATCACACTGCCCTGAAAGTAGGTGGGGAGAAGGAACCATTGAATTCCCAATGTTTTGAGTTCCCTAAGCAGCCAAATTGTCTTTACTACTCTGTGAAGACAGAAATCTTAGTTCTCAATGTTCTAGTAGGTGTCCTTTAGCTAAAGTAACCTGGTAAAAATAAAAATTACGTCTCTCTGTCTATCTATCTATCTATCTATCTATCTATCTATCTATCTATCTATCTAATGCACTGAGCTATCTCCTTGGCACTTTAGACTAATGTATCTATATATATATATATATATATATATATATATATATATATATATATATATATATATATATTATAAAGAAATGCTCCTTGCAGTACCACGTTTAGCTATCAGCTGAGCAGTGGGTGAACCTGCTGAGGACAGTCCTGGCTCTGTGACCCAGTGGCTTCCGAGAAACCCCAGCTGTGGGCGCATGGGCTTTGGGGACATCAAGATACCAAGCACAGCACCCCTGAGTTTGCAGATGAGAGATGAGGAGGAAAAGTGCTCGAAGGCCATCACTGCTTTGCTAAAGCAAACCGTTGGAATTTGGTGATTTTCAAAGATTTTTCTAATTCCATAAATCAAAATCTAAGCATAGAGATGTGGGTTTCTTTTTCAAAACTGGATATGAGAGGTGATATTTAATAAAGTTTTAAAAATGTGATCCTTATTCCCAGTGAGTACTATGAAAGAGAATTTCCTCTGGGGGCAAATAAGAGTGATTAGTGCTTGTCTGTCTTTCTTTTAGATAGATAGATAGATAGAGAGAGAGACAGAGACACAGAGAGACAGAGAGATAGATAGATAGATAGATAGATAGATAGATAGATAGATAGATAGATTCATATGTCATCTAATGGGCCAAGGAGATAGCTCAGTGCATTAGCACCTGCCTGGCAAGTACAAGTTCCAGAGTTCACTCCCTTAGTTCTAAGAAAAAGCTAGTCACCACAAGTGATAAGAACTGCCACCACCGTGAAGATTATCAGTCAAGGAAGCTGAGGTATAAAGGACAGAGAATCAATATGGAAAGGTGGTTGAAAGTCCAAATCCAGTTTTCTGGAACATAAATGGGTTATTTTAAATGACTAAGTTTTTAACTGTAATTGAAATGGAATCTTAAAAAGTAAGAGTATTTAGCCATGCTACCTAAAATACAGTTATGCAAAAAAGAAAAGAAAAGAAAGGACAATGAGATGTGCCAATTTGTTTTTCAATCCTCTTGAAACAAAGTTCCCCAAATCACAACTTCAGTGCTCTCTGCTACAGCGGACTGTGGACTGCACAGCTCAGCTCCCGAAGTTCTCAGGAGATACCTTTCTCTCGTCCTTCCCTGATCATCCGTCCTCTGGTCCCTGCACACAGACCTACCTACAGGCCTGGCCATTCCTACTAGCCAGACCTGCCCACTTCCCTTCCACCCTGCCTCCCACCTCTCCCTCAGCTTCTCACTGAGCTCACTGACTGAATCCCTAGGTCCTCCTCCAGTCCTCTATCCTGGTCTCCACAAAGTACCCCTCTGATCCAGTCTCTCCCAGGCCCTGGTTCCACTTTCTCCTGGGAATTAGCTCTCACCACTGCTCACAATGCCTGGCTTCTGCCTGACAGCCCCAGGCACACAAGGCTAAGCCCCTCAGTTGCCTGCACCCCAGGGTGGGCCTCTCCCTGCTGCTCCTACAGGCTATTATATTCACCAAGCTGAGCTTTGTCAGGAATCTCTTGCTAGGCCATCTTCACATGCACAGGCCTCTCCCACCCTTTGGTTCTCAGGGACCACATGACAAGGGCAGTGTTTCAGAAAGACAGTGAGGAGCTAAGAGTCCACAGTGCAAAAAAGGGTGCATCCTCAGTCCCCAAAGCACACCCTGGAGAGACACTGCATACATTTCTCCTCTTAAATTCCACTGTCATTAGCACATGGTTGCAGCTCATAACGTTTACATTGTCTGCACAGAGCTGGTCCACTCGCAGAGCACAGCTCAACGCTGTGGCCCTTCCCTGCCCTGCCCCGCCCCACCTCCACTTCTCTCCATTTCCTTCTCATTTCATCTCCTTACTCTCTACTCTTCTATTTTGCTCTTCATTTATACTTTGGGTGTTTCATAAAGGAGAAGCCATGTGGTATTTAAACTTGTCTGTCTGTGATATTTAAGCAATGTGGTCTCAAGGTGCATCCGATTTTCCTACAAATAAAACCAATTTGTCATGACCTCCAAAGTCTTCACACAGGAGGCATGGCCAATTAGTCTTGTCTTAGACTCCAGCAGTGACTTTTGGAAAAATCATTTTCTTAAATCTTGAGGTAGAAAAGTGGGGCACGCAGTAAGGGAAGCAATGTACTCAAACTTTATCTTGAACAGAGAATTTAAATTATGAAAGTATCTCCCTGATTATTACAGACTTTATCCAAAGAATTGATCATACACTGGGTATTCCTATAGTTTGCACCAAAATGTCACATGGATAGCTAGCATGTAATAAATATTTGCTGAGTGATTACTTTCCATATAAGAAACCCAAAGTGAAGCAACATAGTAAGTTTATATTAGGATCTTGGTATTTAAAACAAGATCCAGATTTAATAGTTAAACAGTCCTACCACTGAGAATCACACTGTCATTTTTTTTTTTTTTTTTGTCTTTTTGAGACAGGGTCTCATTGTGCAGTTCAGGCTGGCCTTGAGCTCACTTTGTAGCTCAGGCTGGTCTCGAACTCACAACAATCCTCCTGCCTCAGCCTCCCGAGTGCTGGGATTATAGGCCTGCGCCACCACGCCCGGCCACACTGTCATTTTTAGGAAAAGAAAAAAAAAAGACAGCTTGGTCCTTAGTGACAACATATCCAGCCTTTACAGATGTAGCCATCTTGTATGAGGTGAGGTTTCCTGAACAGATACAAGCCACACCAACTCAGAATGCCTCTAGATTTATAAAAGTCTGCGGTGTTACACAGATAAATTGGTGGTGTAACATAACATTTTCAGATACAGCTCTTGAAATAACTGTACTTGCTCCCACATAAAATCTTACTCAGGTTTACAACGTGTGGCACCACGCTAAATGGAAGAGGGCTCAGTAACCAAGATGTCTTGGGCTTGGAACCACAGCTGAGGCAGTGCCGGGCTTGGAAAATGACGCTCCCCGAGTGAAGTCATGAAAACCAGTCCTGCGCAGGCCCAAGGCCAACCATGGAAATGTTGTTTTAGACATCTCCTGCCCATATGTGAGCTAGCCACAAAGATACGGCCAGATGTGATCACCGAGCGCCCGAGCCCGAGCCCTCAAAGGAGAAGCAGGTGCTGTACACCCCATCACTTGGCTACCTGGGGGGCCCCCTCCTTCCTTTGGTCCAGGCTTATTTCTATTAAACACCCATCTTCCATCAAATCTAGGCCTGCGAACGGACAGCGTTGCTTCGGTCCCTGTATCCATTCTCACGGCTGTGTCACATAGAACTTGAATTAAATAAATCCGCTCTGCATTCTTCTTGCTAACCCCCGAAGGAGCGAGGAAAGGTGTCACATCTCTGCACCCTGACAGACATAAGTTTCTTTATAAATTTAAATTTTAAAGTTGATAAAATTTAAAAGGTGGGGCCAGGGAGATGGCTCAGGGGAATAAGTGCTTCCCTGGCAAGGGCAAGGGCCTGAGTTCAATCCCCGATGCCGTAAATAAATAATAAAATAATAAAATTTAAAAGTTAACACCTAGAAAAGAACAGCAAAATAACTGAGCCATGACCCCTCCACTTTGACAATAGTTTGTGATTAATCATTTATAATACATTTCACATCAACTGCCACAATTGGAGATGACTGTATTCTATAACAGCAGCAGCCCAAGAACTTGATAACTTCAGAGATTTTTTTTTTTTTTTTGTCTTTCTGAGACAGGGTCTCACTATGTAGTTCAGGCTGGCCTTAAGCTCACTTTGTAGCTCAGGCTGGTCTCGAGCTCACAACAATCCTCCTGCCTCAGCCTCCCGAGTGTTGGGATTACAGGCCTGCGCCACCACGCCCTGCTCATTCAGAGATATTAAAAAGCAAAAAAGAAAATAAGCACCAGACAAAAGCAGCACACTAATCTTACTATTAATACTCTTCTGATGCCAGGGAGCAGAAGAAATAAATAACAGTATAAGCCCACTCTTAAAATGATTAAGTTAATTATGCCGGCTATCTACTAAAAAAAAAACACAATAATTCTAACACAGACTAAACTAAAAATAAAATACTTCATATTTTTATCTTGGTTTGAAAGGAATAAATATAAAATTTCATATTTCTCTCAAATAAATAACAAAGGGAGATATATTTTTAACATTTGGCTTTCTCAGTTTGACTAAACTCACCCTGTATTGCCTCTTTTATTTCTTACTTAAGGTTTTCCATCGTCCCTTTTAGCATTAACACATCCGCACATTGACGAACCTTGTTCTCTTACTTCAGAACCAAATTCAAATGCCTGCCATTTGTCAGGTGGGCAGGAGAGCTTTCTCCCCTTCCATCACCTGTAATTGACACACAGAATGCAGACTCTTACTAATTGGAGGAGAACTGAGGTGATTCTGTGAGCCCTTTCAACGTCTAAACTACAAAACACTTTAAATGAATATGGCTTTAGAGTCTGGCTTGTTAAACAATAAATGTTTTCTAAAACATGTGGGCTACTATAAGTGCCCTAAAGAATTTTTCATATGAACGGGTGTGGATGCTTTGCTATTAGCGTTCTTTATGTTCAAGACACACAAAAATCAATTAGCTATCTCAGGAACTGTAAATAAATTCACTGGGCCACAGACATCTTATTTCCTCAGCACTCTTCTGATATCAGAATGTTGGAAAGACGAATTCCAGTCTGGCTTCCACGCCAAGCAGTCTCCTGCCTAACCACAGCCAGGTTCCAGGTCCCCAACAGGGATGCTCCCTGGCTTGTGCTCCTGGTGCTCGCAGGCCTTGGCCGAGTCCGCCCAGAGGGGCTCCCACTTACCCCACAAGGAATTCCGAGTGAGAGGCCTTGGTCCTGGACCTGGGCTGCTTTCCTGCTAACCTAAGCTAAGCAACTCCCTTCAGCCCAAGGCGCACACCTCTGTTCCCTCAATGAACAGCGCTTGGCAGGGAGCTCTTCCTCTACCTCATTTGCATCCCAATGTCTTCCCCCACTTTCAGCCTCTCCCAGTCTAGGGGGTTGATGGGAGAGGCATCAATGCTCCTCTGTCTGGACTCCATCCTCCCGCCCAATGTCCAGGGGTGCATCCATGCCAGCGGGCTAGCAACTATCGCACTGAACCTCCAAGATGCACGCTGAGATGTGAGGAAACGCCACGCTGCCATTCAAAATACAAATCCCATTTGTTGCACTATGCTGGAATTAGTGCTCAGAATGGATGTAAGAAGACATGCATTAGCTAAAGGCTGAGCTAGATGCCTGCGAACATACAGAGATCAGCCCAGAAGGGTGCAGAGAGCTGGGAGACAGACAGAAGATGAGCAGCTGCTTTGCTAGAGGACTGGTGCTTGTTTTGGCTCTTTGGTTTTTGTTTTGTTTTTTTGGTGGAACCAGGGACTGAACTCAGGCCCGTGCACTTATTCTACTGCTCTATTTCCCCAGCCCCAGCTCTTTGCTTTTGACAGAGAGCAGGAAAGGAGCTTTACTCGGCATGCAAGACCTAGTGGCTCAGGTAAAGAGGTTCAAGGTCTGTCTTTGAATGGGGCTCACTGAAACTATAGGGTTTTATAGGAAAGGAGAACAGAGGCAAGAATGCGGAGTTTGCATGGCTGTGGGGCTGCAGAGCTGGCCGTCCGTAGTCTAATCAAGACCCAGTCAGGCGGATCAGTCTCTCTGCACTGCCTCTGCGGGCCTGGGAGAGCCATGGGTGTCTGACATGACAGTACACTTCTTGTCACAAGATAGTCTTACCTGCTTGGGGGGCTGTGTCTCCCCTGACTAAAGCTTCTGTTGGTGGGGGGGGGGGAGTGTTGGTGTTTTCTTTTAAAGTTTTAGATATTATTTAATCAGAATTTTGTACATGTTCCGCCGATTATCACCATGGGTACCTCAGTTTTACTCCAATCAAGTTTTATTTGCATAGTGTTTTGTTTTAAAAATCAAGATACAGGTTTATTTGAAGACAATTGTGAATAATGAGCTTATACAGGTACATCTAAAGTAAGTTTGCCTTCTGTTGTTTTGCTAAGAATGACACCAAAATAGGAAGTGTAAATATAAATTAAAAACATGGCTTCTTTGTTCACTATAACATCTTGTCTTAAGAAAAAAGACTATATAAAATATTCTATAGGATTTATCTCTACACCACAAACACTCAACTGTAAACTTTTAGGATTGAAAGACTTTAAAAGATACTTAATTGGACCCTCTGTAGTCAAACCTCATATTCAGTGAGTATTTAAAGGTACAAAGAGTAAGTCACTGTAATGCCTTCCATTTCTACAGCTCCTTGAAGAAAAATGAGAATAAAATCAGACAATGCACATGAACAAGCATTTGCAACCTCAGAGAGCTGTACAAATATAAGATGTTGCTATTTCAACAACTCATTCATTAGTTATTCAAATATCACTGACAATTAGCTTTGACCAGGGGAAGTTGGATAAGTGTCTCTAAAATGGTTTACAAAGCTAAAACTCAGTTACTAAAATGAGCAAAACTCTCTGGTTTCTCTGGTCCAACAGGACTGCTGCTACAACATAGCTAACAAGTCCTGGAGTTTATAAGTTGGGTGATCTTGGACTGTGGTTTCATAGGATTTAGGAATATGGACACCTCCCCTCCTCTCTTGGCCAGACCCACAGTTACAAATGAATTTGGTGTGACCCATAACTGAAAGACATCTAAGGATATGGGAATCTATTCAGTTAAAACCAAAGCTTCATGAAACAGTATTTTCACATCTCATTATGAGATGGATGATTGTTTTTATTGTTGTTATTGCATTTTCTTCCAATACTGTCTTATTAAATTAAATTTTATATTCGAAAATATAAAACTTGAAAATACCAAGCTGAGGATTATAAATTACCAATCTCAGTGCTAGGTTAAAATGAAACACAAAATAGTACCTTTAGGAAATAATATTTTTTAAGATTATTTTCTTATAAGTTAGTGGACGTGTTTTTTTTAAAAAAAAATGATATGATGTTTCACTCTTGAAATGTTCATTTGTAAAGATATATAAGCAGCTCAGAGAATGCACCACAATGGGCTCCATTTCTGACACAGATGCAGGTAAAATCTGGACACCTGGGCAAAGTACCCACATCATCAGGCTTCAGAAAGCAAAATGGTGCGTGCAGCGGGAAATGTATTAGCACAGCTGAAGGTTGGCGTACAGTGCAATAAGCTTAGAAGCTGTCTGTCAGAAACACATGGCTGGAAGTGGGTCCCCCCAGTCAATGTAATCACGTGATTAACTGGGAACAGGGCAAATCTCAATTTAATGGCTGTGGCCTCTAGTACTAGGCTCTCCAGCCTTATGAATTATAATCTACTTTCCATAATTATATCATGACTATACTCAGCTAACTCAGCCATCATTCTGCCTACCAGGGAAATATTACAGTAGTACAGGTGTACAAGTGAGAGACTGAGTTTCAAGTCTCCTGATGCAGGTCACGTGGTAAAAAATGATTTTTTTTAAATAAGCCGCTAGCCTTGTAATGCATGATTTTTTAATGCATGATTTTTTCCCTATAACAATGTAAGTAACCAATTATTCTGTATCTTAATTTTATTAATTTTGAGTACTGTTTGTCACTTTGTGTTCTCCTACTTTGTCTCTTGGAGAAACAGAACGGCAAGTAGAGAAGAGCTAGAATCTTCATCTTATTTTACTGCCTCAGAAATTGTATGATGAAATGTACTTTATAAAGCTCAGAATATTTCCAAATTCTTCAAACTGTTCCTATTTGAGGGAAAATAGATTTTTTTCTGGACGAAAGATAAAAGACTTTATATAAAATATATATAAGTTAAATCCCACGGAAAGAAAATCATTTTGCCAAAACATACCATTCAGTGATGGCCAGCACACTCCCTTGCAGATACTCCTCAGCTTACCAATAAAATTCGTAGTACATAGAAAACATCGTTAAGTCAAAATTTCGCTTAATGCAACTAACTGGCCCCAAATCAGAGCCTGACAATGAGGCACCATAAGGCACCGGTCATTTCCCATGGGAACAGTAGGGCCGACTGGGGGCCTCAGCTCCAGGTTGCTGCCACCAGCACACGAGAGTATGGAAGCCCATAGTGTTACCCCAGCAAACCCTCCGAGGAGGATTTCTACTAAAGGCAGAAGGCTTTTGCACGCATGGAAAACCAAAAACTCTTAGATCCGACATTAGGACCGTCATCCCAACCGCTAAACTCTACACTCAACATGTGCTTCTCCTTCCGAACAGAAATAACACAGACAGCATATGAATGCTCCTCTGGCATCATGCATGTGGATCACAGGAATTACCATTCAGTGCTGCACGGATCGCACTGTACATGTTTGGGGACAAGGAATGCTGCTGTCTTCCAGAAAGAAATATTAAATCACACACTAAGGTAACACTGAGCTGCTATCTACAGCATTGAGAGAGACAAAATAATTCAATGATCCTTATGTAAGTAAAATAAAAGTAACTTTAGGTAGTAACTGAACAGGCACATACTCATTAGAAATAGCTGGTCAATTTAGTGAAACACAGTAAGAGTTCACACAACAAAAGAGTTCACACACAGTATTGAGTTGAGAAACACAGGCCTAAAAACACTGATTGAGGAGTTGTTAATAATTCCGTATGCATTCTCCAAGCCCATGCCAGTGACACGCACAGCGAGCCGGGACCACACCCATCCACTGTCACGGTCCTGGTCATTTTTCCATGTGTCTCAACAACACAGATTCCAGGCAAGGGCTGTGTTCAGTACAAAGCTTAGCATTCTAAAGCTGTGTTTGTTGGAAACCCACAAAATGTCTTCCACAATTTTCTGGGAAACAATGGCATTTGGTGCTTAGTGAGGAAGGTGAACAAAAACCAAAGGTGTCTAAAAGTTTCCTTTGGGGCTCTAAGTTAAAGCCTTCAAGAGCACCTCAAAAGGCACATCAATACCTTATAGGAGGAGAGTCATTAGACAGAGGGGCAAAGGTTAAAATTGAAAAGCAATCTTTTCTGGGAGGAGAGAGGGTTCTCAGATTAGGCTTTGCAGTGGGTGCCCCATAAGCATTTGATACATTTTTAGCAATAAACCTAAACTGTGTTGATATCTAATTTGTTATCTATGGTTTTGAATTAGACCGATGTCTTTTACACTAAACCCTGTTCAGCTGGGAGAGTCACAGAAAACTTCCATAAGCAAATAGGATTTACCATGGGGTCACTCAGACTCCGATCCAAAAGGACATTACAGAGTAACTTGAAGTCACTCTGAGGAGCAACTTCTAACACCCATTAGGTAAGTTTTACAGAAAGAATTTACAGAAGAGTTGTTAGTTACAGCCATTATTTAAAACCAAACTACATAAATTTACAGCTAAATCAATTACAAAAACTGAGCTAATATCCACAATGCGTCATTCCCTAATCGTCTTCTGGCATTTACATTTGCGGGGGTGCTACTTAGTGCTCTGATATCTGCATGGTGAACGTCCTGCGGAACGATAACTGCATCTCTCCCCAACCACATCCGTGCTGTGTGGACACAGAAGTGATCCGAAGTGAGCCAAGATGGAAGTTCTTTAGAAAAAGGGACACTGGTGATCGCAAGCGGCCGCTGTTTGCAAGCTGACTGATAAAGTTTTACTGCCCTTAACTCTCCTTCCTCATTCCCAAGTGACATTCTTAGGGATATTTTCCAGTTGATGGCCTTCTGCCCTGGGAAGATAACTACACCCGAAGCAAGCAACTGCCTTGGCTCTGTTCTGAGGGCTCTTTCCAGGTCACCAGGCATGCCGAAGAGTCAGTGACATTCTTCCTTCAATGCGAGCACTGGTGTCACTTTTTTCCCCTCTGTGCCTAACACACTGCCTGGCTTGAAAGGAACATGTATTTAATAGCTGGTGAATGTAACTGCAATAAAATGAAAGAAATAACACAAGTTCTGCCATACAGATTTTGTTGAATGCTGGGCTCTCTAGCTCACCAGCCTCAGGAAGGAGGATCGTAATAAATCACCTGAATGCACAAATCTATGACTCCCACCTCATTAAGACACTGTCCATGAGAAAGTGTTAATAATCTAAACAGGAAACACTTATTTTAACAAGCTGTAAAGAATGTTGTATTTCAGATACTGTCACAAGTTCCAAGTCTAGGGACACAAAGCACAGAAAAGCTACCTCCTCCTTGTCCTTGCTCTGTAAAAGACAACATTTGATGTGGCTGTAGTCCTAACAGTAGGTGAGGCAACAGACTTTCCACCTCTTAGAATTTTGCAGGATTTAGTCCAGGAACAGACAAGGGCTCCAGACATTTCTCTGCCACCCTCGCTTAACTCCCTGCATTGAAAGAAACAGAAGATGTTCTTAACAAAATCTCAGACTTTTTCTCAAATGTCTGGGCTTCGGGTGAAGTTTGTGGGATAACCGTGCACAAATGCTGCATTGGAGAAAGTCCAAGGGCAGGCTGCCTCCAGCATGCATGGAGACTGCAGAGAATCTGGGAAAATAGCTCCCTAAGTGAACAGCATGTAACTTGGAGCCCACAGGATTGCTCTACATAGCTGTACACTTCAGGAGCTTCCAGCAGTGCAGGCTTCCAGAGCATCTGCATTCCTAAGAAGAGTCAAGAAAGAAGGTGAGCCACATCCCAGAGCCTAAGAACCATGGAGGCTCTTGGGAGGGAATCTCCTCTCAGCAGTGGCTTCCTTTCTTCATCACCCTAAAGCAAAAAAGCTGGAGGCTGCAACCTGAACCACATCACTTGCACCCTAGCTGTTCATGGCCATCAGTGTACAAAAGCCCATTGCTCTTGCTGTATAGTGTTTTCCCCCTACAAAGTTACCATTTGGAAATAAAATGGAAGTTTAAAAATTTTTGGAAAAACTTACTGCAGTAAAAAGGCACAATTGCCATCAATCCCCTTCAAAATACCCTCTCGCCTTGCTTTGACCATACTTATCCTCTCATTCTTGCCACTCTCTGAAGCAGCTCCAGAAGTTCTCATACTGCTAAGGGTTTTCCCAGCATCAGAGCTCACGGCAGTGTTTAAGAAGCCAAGTGTGTAGAACACAGCCTGGGAACAGGACACTGAGCCATGGTCCAGCAGGACAACACTGTGCCATACACGGCTTCCGGAATGGGAATTTCTGTCAAACACAGACTTCACCCTGTGATCTCGGCCACTTCATTCACTGGACCTGGCACTGTGTAACCTCAGACTAGTTCTGAGAGCCTAAATGACCATGGACAGGAGCCTACACAACTGCACAATACAACTAAAGACATGGAAAGAGACTGAGGTAGGAGAGAAGAAACAGACAGGTGGAAAGGAGATGAGAAATGTATTGGTCAGAAGAAGTACTTCTAAGAAGATTGCAACTTCCAGGAGCAGTCAGAGTCAAACAAGGTGGTCTACATGGGCGTTCCTCAGGTGAAATTTCGCCCAGAGTACTGAAACTCCACAAACTGGCTCAGCTGATGAAGAGTAGAAACCTGACCCTAAGGTAAAGGAACAGGTTGAGAGAAATCTAAAGAATGGTTTAATTACCTATCTTAAGCCAGAAAGAGAGAGAAGTGGGGGAGGGAGGAGAGAGAGATGGAAGGAGGGGAGGGAGGGAAGGAGGAAAGTAGGGAGGGAGGGAGGAAAGAAGAGAAGAGAAGAGAGAAGAGAAGAGAAGAGAAGAGAAGAGAAGAGAAGAGAAGAGAAGAGAAGAGAAGAGAAGAGAAGAGAAGAGAAGAGAAGAGAGAAAAGAAAGAAAAGAAATGAAACGAAACGAAAAGAAATGAAATGAAACCTGGGCCCTAAATGTTCCTGCTCTAGGCAGTAATGCACCCAGTGCATACTTTCGAATTTTTACCCAAGAAAACCCTTCCCCAGTCTCCTACAAACCTTTTCTGGGAGAAATGTCAGCAAGCCTGAAAAACTACTGTCCAAGTAAGGTGGGTTAGCTTCCTTTCTTCCACAGGTCCGGTAGAGCGTGGGCCTTCCAGCACTGCTTCAGAACAGGGCAAGAACTACATGTCAGGGTGATTGTGTGTGAAGCAGGGAGAACATCCGTTGGTTGGCTTGGAAGTGGGAGGGGTGGGCGTCATGGCACTCGTCTTTTAATTCAGTATTTTTTGAATTTGAACATTCAGCATATTTGTTGAGCATGCCTTATAAATCTCCCATTCTCGATTCATCATTCTCTAGCTTGGTATTCTTTAGGTGTTTTAGGACCGACACATGGAGCAGACTCTTTTTATAATAATAATTAAGTCATGATTCTAGAGCTCCAGACAAGTAGGTATGTGCCTCCACTTAGACAACTGTTAAAAGTTCAGATATGCCATAGAAAACAATTTTTTTTAGAGAGACAGGTCTGGCTATGCAGTTCAACCTGGCAATACTCCTGCCTCAGCCTCCCAAGTACCAGGATTACAGGTGTGCACCTGGCTAGTTTGGGATTTTTTTTTAATGCTCAGTTTCACTAAGATGTTCATGCTGGCCAAATAGTGTACCAGCATGACAGCATCTGAGGAGCTATGGCGCAACTTGAAAGACTATTTTCATTACAGAGGACCTAGCAAGACAACACAGTTACGAACAGCCATGGAGGCAGGGACATCCAGTGGGGACACACACATAAACTGTAGTAAAAGAGCTTTATTTCTTTGAGAATCAAGCCTGCAGTGAAAGAGCTTCTTTGGAAAGAAATTTAACAGTATTTTTAAACTCTGGAAAGCAAATATTTTCACAAGTACAGCACTAAGAACAGGGAAGTTAGTTTCCAATAGAGCTGAAAACATACTGAAACAGGGTGAAAGAGGACAAGAGATCTGCAGCGTGAGTAGAACATAAAATCCTTGTGAAGGTTCTGAGCGGATTTCATCTGCTGTAATCGGCCAGAGAGTGGCGTTGCACAGGCACTAACAACGCTGTCAAAAGTTTGAACATCACCCTCTGCCAGAGCTAAAAATAGGTTCACCCAATGGACAGGGGTTTGAAAACTCCTAGGATTTAAATAGATTTGAGTCTACTTCACCATTCCTTAAGCCATGGAAGAGCAAATTTTCAAGTGCTCTTCAACTAGAAAAACAAAATGCTGTTATCTAAAATACATTGGTAAGCAGATACTGTAAATATCCATATCATAAACATCATTATACTTAGTCCATTCAGGTATCAAGTGCAAACAGAGGCAATATGCACATCCTCCTGTCCTCTAAGTTTTGGCAAACAGCACTGCAGGACTCTGTTTCTACTTTTTCCAAGTTCCTTCATCTCTAAATTTGGCTGTTGCTGTCAGACAGGACATGAACCTGACTGGGACCCCAGCACTTGAAGTAGCACAGGTGTCACTTCTCAACTTTTTACTCTATTTCCACTGTAAGCCCACTGTTGGAGGCTGAGGCAGGAGGCTAAGTGCAAGGTCCAGGCTGGCCTCAGCTATCCAGTGCCCTCAGGACCAGGGAGAGCTGCACGGTGAGACCCCAGTCTCAGGAAAGCAAACAACGTAAAAGCTTATTTTACTAAGCAACTGAATCTGCCTGGGGGTGATCCATTTCATGCACCCATCTCCTCCAGTACAAATCAAGAAATCTGGAATGCGTCTTCCTAAGGTTTGGGGAGGTTCGTTTTTTCTCTCTTGCCCCTACATGCTTCTCTCACACTCCTCCTAGTCCCCAGCATCACTGAGCCTAAGCCTGTGACTCTTAGGAACTGACTCAAATACGTCTCTTGTTTTCATAAATGCTGAATTATATTCTTTCCATGGCTGCCTTTGTTAATCAACACATGGAGATGATTTATTTCCAATATCCAATTATCTGCTGTCTGCTGGCTTTACTTTACAGTAAAAGATAATGCCGCTAGAGGTCTTAAAAGATAACAGCACGAGGAGAGATATTTTGTAAACATTAGTTAATTTGGTCCAGTAATAATAAGGACAGTAATCATAGCTCAAGTGAATGGATTTATATTAGTTTGGAAGGCATTCTCTTAAGCACTTAATCTCAGCATTCTTCAAAACACAGACCTGGAACAGGCACCCTCATGACCCTATTTTGCAGATGTAGAAAATAGAGAAAGGTGTTAGAACACAGCACAAGCAAACATGGGCTCATGTCCACACTCTGCTACAGCTTGCTAGCTTTTATTTATGATGCATATGTCTACATCTTTCAGCAATTTTAATTAAAACATGTAGACAGCTCCAAAACTGCTCCTCTTCGGAATTCTCACACGGTAGGTTGTGTGGGCCTCCCCAGGGACAGAAATTCACAATGTCCACTTCCTGTTCAACAAGAACTGTCTTCAGGTGTGAAAGCTCTTTGCCGCTTCACCATGTAGGACACACAGTTACTGTACTCTGCCTCTGAGATCTAGGTGATGAGGGACAGTTTGGGGACTCACAGGCCTCTCTCATCCCAGGCTTCCTGGCCTTACCTTCATTCCCGGCCTTCCTGCCCACTGGCTGCCCACCCCACAGAGCAATGGGCTCCATACGGGTCTGCAGAGATGCATTTCAGAGGGCAGGCAACACAGCTACCTATCAGCAGCTAGAGGTCGCAGCAAATGGGAATGTGAGGTCAAACAACCAGCACTTCCAGTATAAATATCCAGGCTGTGAATGTGCTCTCTCAGGGACTGCAGGGCATGTGGCTGGCCACCAACAGTCCTCCTGCTCCTGCTTCCAGCAGGGAGTCACTGGCCAGGAACCACCAGAAAACAACTGTGTTCTCTCCTCCCCTGACACTGTTTACATTTGGGATGACTCAATTTTGGGAAATTCCACTTGGTGGAATTTGGTGACCGTGATGGCAATTTTTCTGCATAAAACTTCCTGAGTAGCCTTTTGGGGTTTTTTTGTGTGAAGCTTCAAGGCCACAGAAAACAGTGAGTGGACAGGAATGGTCCCGGGCAAGTGCTGAAGTGGACCAGCAAATTGAGAGAGACACATGGAGCTCTGAGACTTACAAAGCCAAGGGGAAAGGCCACGGACAAAGCAGCTTCAGGTGTCCCTGGGAACCATGCCTGGGGGATCCTGGAGCTACGAAGTGATTAACACTCCTTCCATGTGCATGTCACACTTGCTACCTAGGGACAAGGACAGGGACAGGGACAGGGACAGGGACAAGCCATGGCTGCCGTGCCAGCAGCCCCAGGACCTGGCACACTCGCGGGCACACAGTATCTGCTTAAGATATGTGAAGTGGAAAAATAAATACATAGGTAGAAACCTCATCAAAATTATGCTCTCATAAACTAGAAAAAGCAGCCCAGAGAGCCTGAGTATTTTCTCACAATGCATAAAAAAAAAAAAAAAAAAATCAAAACGAAGAATCATTGCATAGAGGCCTTGCTGTACGACGTCACAGTCTTCAAGCCACATGCTTACATTTCTTCAGTTTCCATAGTTAGGTGACAAGTCCTGTAACTTTGATGTACTTGGAGAAAATGCAAACACTGTTTGGCAGGATTCAACTGTGCTTACACATATATGTGAAAATAAATGGAGGCAGGCAGTAGATTGTGCTCAAATAGCCCATTGTGCTATTTGAGAACTCCATGTGCTCCCTCTCGCAGCGCCCTTTCCCAGAGTCTCTACCTTGGACACAGTAATGTGTAACTTGCACAGGCCATTTATTACTCGGACAACAGAAGCATCTATTGTTCTTGCTCCCATTCTCCACTGCGCTCTTTTCTTATCTTTTCTTTCCCTGGTACTGGTGACTGAGCCCAGTACCTAGCCCAAGCTGTACACGCCCACTACACTAAGTTGTATCTCCAGCCCTTTCTAAATATTGTATGTTGACACAGGGTCTGCCTAAGTCGCCCAGGCTAGCCTTGAACTCGTGATCCTCCTGCATCTACCTAGTACATTCACTCTTTGTGCTTTCAACAACCATTTATTCATCACCAAAGTTTATGACCCCAACAAAGTAATTTGTATGTTATGGCAGATGCCATTATAGAACGTTCACATGTATTATTTTTTTCTACCTTTAAAGATTGACTAAGCAACTAGAAAAGTCCCTAAAGCCATTCTTCATGGTAACCTGCCTGTTTTATGGAAAGGAAAGAATGTGCAAAGAGGAAGGGACTTTCCCTAAGTCTCAGGAAGTGGTCTCACTCAGGTCGGAGCCCAGACCCTCCTAGGCAACCTCAGTGTTCTGTCTCCTGAAGCAGACTCCAACACACATCTCAAAAGCCTCTTGCTCTCACTGAGAGGTTGAGACCCGGCCTCTTCTCATATACTCATTCAAAATTCTTTAAATGTGAGTTTATACTACAGGCCAATAATGACACACTGCACAGCAGTCTGCTCCTCCCGAGCAAGCTGTTAGAATAAATTATATGCAATTTTATTACTTAAAACTCACAGCCATCACAACTAATAAAGATGTAAGGAACAAGAAAAAAAAAAAGGTTATACAAAGGCATGTAACACACAAGGGAAAATTAGAGTTTAATAAGTTCTTTAATACAACAAACAAAGATAAAATAAGCCTCCAGTGAAGGAGAGAAGCATGAAGAAGACCATTAACTGTCTCCATCACTGCTGCCTTCCATCTCTATCCCGGGAAAACCAGTGCAACCCCAGCAAGCACAGTACCAGCCACAGATGGACCACTAAGTTGCCGTTAAATGTGGCCATCAACCCGTTAGGCCTAAGAGCAGGTGACGCACACTTCTGCCCAGAAGGTCCGGGTGGATCTCAACAGGAGGCCTGGGCAACCACACCTGGACCTCCCCTGTCCGATTTCCTCAGGTATTCTTCCCTTGGCCCCGTTTTCCCTGGCCTTTGTGGCCTTCAACCATGATGTCCCTGCCTTGGGGCCAGCTGACCAGAGACTGAACCTCTGAAGCCATGAACCAAACTAAACATCCCCTGGAACAGGCTGGGCACCCTCCCACTCTGCAGCTGCTTTGACTTTACTCACTATTCAACACCTCAAGTGCTTCTTAGAGTAACTCTTTCTCATAACATCTGTGTCTTGGATGCATACCTTATGTTTAGGCAGCAGCGACAAGAAGACAAAGATTACATATGAATTCACATTTTACTTCTTAGTTTTTTCAATAGTAGTTTCTACAAATGCACATATGAAAAGCAAGTAGCTATCTAAGATAGCAGTTTTCATCCACATACATGTTGTTACCTCATATGTGGATTATTTTTCTAATTCAAGCCATTAAGTCAAATGTGCATTTGGAAACAGTGTTTACAAAATTCTATATTCAAAGCAAAATAATTGAAGAACTCAATAATTACCCATGTAAATTACCATTAAGTCAAATGATATTTATGTTGTACCAACACTGACCCATATCATAAAATCTTGAATTTGTGCTCAAGTTCTTCCAGGACACATGACTCGAAGAAAATTACACCTAATGAAGGGGTCATTAATTTTATAGTGGCCATACAAACCTGTCAGGCATAAATTGTCCCTTCCCTCTCTTCCTCATCTGTACCTTTTCCATTTAGACACTGAAACATCAACCCCCTATTATCTTGGTGTTGCCAGCTGATCCAGCCACCTCTCACTCCTCCTCACAAGAATCATAACCACACACACACACACACACACACGTGTGCATGTGTGTGTAGACCCCACTGATTCTCCTACTGCCCACATCTATTTTATATTTTCTTTCTGTTTTTTTTTTTATTTTAAAGAGAATAAAAAAATAATGAATTAGAAACAATACACAGTATCAAAACACAAGATGATAGGAATTCCACAATGGTTTTTATACTGCATATTATAGTCTTCATAGTAGTTTTCAGATTATCACATATAAGCACATTAAACTGGTCAAAAAACATTAAGCATTAACTGTCTCATTAAAGCAATAGAAATTAGTACAATTATCTAATCTGACAGGCTTTGGCTGAGCAACTGGATATGCGATGCAAGCAGAACAAATTCAGGGCTTCCTCAGAACCACCAGCAGGTGTGATTTTTTTTTTTTTTTTTTTTTTTTTTTTAAGAGAGAGTCTTGCTATGCAGCTCAGGCTGGCCTTGAGTTCACTTTGTAACCCAAGCTGGTATGGAGCTCACATTGATCCTCCTGCCTCAGCCTCCTGAGTGCTGGGTTTGCAGGCCTGTGCCACCATGACCAGTTGGTAGGTACGAATTTGAACCTGGGGTCTTGCTGAGTGGAAACTGCCACAGCCTTCTTGCTTCTACGTGGAGTTTAACTCTCTGAGCACCAAACAGCAAGACTGAGCAGATAAAGCAAGACCATTCCAGGTGGGATTGCCTGAATGGTTGCTCTGTACATCGGCCTTGGCCCACCCAGGGCTTTCTGCAGCTTCTTGGCGTCAATTATTCTGTACTTTTTCTACACTTATAAAGGGAGATAATGTCAATCCAAAAGATTATTCTGAAGCTTTGAAAACAATGTAAACCCTTGACCCTAGGGCCGGGGGAGGGGGGGTCACAGGCTCTTAGGAAGTGGCAGCAGCTCCTAGTCTTTATTTTACAAAAACCCCTCCCCTCCAACACGTGCAAGAATAAATGACCCTACTTATTGCAACCAGAATTTTTAAAACGATCAATAATTTGGAGGAAGACAGAAACAGTAAGGGGTCTGAAAATGCCAGGTGGAATGATCTTCAAGGTACAGGGAGCTCTCTAAGCTTCCCTAGGACCAGTTTCCCTCTTTGTGATCTACTTCCAAGTAGACCTTTTTCTCTAGAAATATGTCTAATTTAAGTATGCAGAAACATTGTACGGACTTGCAATGTACTTTTTGATCTTAGAGATACAGTCTATATCTTTTTTATTTGTAGAATAAAAAAAAAACAAAAAACAGAATCTGCTTTCTGTTGCCCTCAGTATTTATTCACCATATGGCCAACTAGGAGGGGTTAAGATTAATTTATGCTTCTTTCCTTCCACTCCTGTCTGCTCTAACCATGTGACTGTTCCAGCACTTTCTGAACCACTAGTGAATGGCGAAAACAAACATATCAGTTGTGGTTTATTCAGGGACCTCACTATTGAAACAGCCAGCATAAGTAGACACATTTAGAATAGAAATGGATAACAAAAACCACTTACAGGCTCATTAATAAGAAAGCAATTAGGCCTTCTGGGAAAATTCATTTTCTGAAAGAATGTTAAAACAAGCTATAAAATGCAAGCAAAATTGTGTTTTGACAAGAAGAGTATACACTGTCTCTTACATCATAATTTTTCTCTTGAGAAAAATGACAAGAATCTCTGTTTTTAAATATGAGCACAAAAGATAATAGAAAGAATACCAGGGATATTTAATGTATTCCACCTACTAACTCCCATTCATTAAATTTGACTATCCTATAAATGAACTGCTTATTACAAAGATCTGAGATTATACTTGGAAGAAAAAAGAATGATAAAGCAAGAGACTGCTACTAATAACGTCAGAAGGAATGCTATTTCCTGTGCCAACGCATCATTATGCTAGGAAAAATGATTTGCATATAGCATATTGGGTGCCTTTGATAGAATATTTACTTCTAGGTACTTATACACAAAACATTCAGAACCACAATTACTTAGCCCTATTGTTATTTTCTTATGAAAATATTTATTTCAATGATATTCTCTAAAAAGATCTGTGTGATATTATTTTCATATTTCTGGGATGTTATATTGTAATCAAGTAAATTTTGATAAGAATTATGAACCTAGGGAAAGTTGTTTCAAGTTCTAATTAATCCAGGCACAACAGACTTGCAGTTCCACAGTAGTGTGTTTGTGGCACAGGCATGAGGCTGGAGGGCTTTGTCATAGGGACAAGCAAATCATGTGGGATTTTTATTAACACACAGAGTCTGGTGCAGCAAACCTGTAGCCGTGCTCCTCACCAAGGGCTGTGCTTCCTGCACAGGTTGCTGCCTCTGGCTCACAGAGCACTGTTCAAGCAGCAAGGTCCTGGCGCACCTTTCTGCGCATGAAACCAACTAACATGAAGAAGAAGCAGTTGTCAGCAACTCCTGGGCAGTTTGGAAAGAGCCTAGGAAGGTTTCTTCTCTACTCTTACATCTGCTCAGTGATCAAAGGAAAAATCTCATGGAGGAGCTGTGTGAGCAGGAGGCCACGTGAGCCTGAGGAGGGCAGGAAGGTTTCTGTAGCTTCTCAGCTGCTGTGCTGGCCAGGGCTTGGGGGGTGAGCTTCAGAAGCTGAGCACAGCATGGGAGGAATGGGTGAGTTCCTACATAAATAGACATCGATCTAGAAGGAGGGTTAGTGCACGCATAGGGTAGGATAGCAAAGTAGACAGCAGTACCTTCTACTTCACTTTCTCTACTGATCAAACAGAGAAAATAAATATCTATTTTCTTGGTATTTCTAAGAGTATAAGTATGGAGCTTTCATTCTATCCCTAGACGCCTCTTGCCTCTTTCTAACTTGAAACTCTGAAAAACTATACTTAAAATTTTTCAACAACGCAAGCAGATACCATCCCACTGGGTTTCGTTTGTGAATTCCTCTTACTCATGGGCTTCCCTGAGCGGCAGGTACACATGGATCCGTCCAGGAGGAACCTCCCTGCTCAGCACTGTTGCTAGCTCAGCTCTACAAACCAATCAAGAGGAGCCACAGATCCTGAGGATGAGTTTATTTGTTCTCAAAAGCAATTATAAATGACAAGAGGAGACCCATAGCGTTCTTATGGTCATCAACACACAGAGCAGAATGCCAAAACATTGGACACAGGTGGAGGAGGCGGGGGCCACGTTCTCCAAAAGCATCAGTCTAATCCTGATACCCCAGACCCAGTTTTCTACAGAACCATCACAATCTGCAAACCCACAAAGAGCAAAGTTTTTCAATTAGACTAATTCAGGTTTCATTTAAAAATATTAACTACAAATCAAAAGAAATCGCACAAGAATATAAAAAAAAAAAATAAACATACCTCTCACCGGAGAATCTTCCTGAAACATATAATAGTGCTGACGTGCAGTCATCTTTAAGATAGTTCCCCTTCAAAAACGTGCAGCGAGACTGTTCAAAGTTTATAAACTACCTCAGAGTAAACACTGAAACATAATTTTTAAAAAGTTTCACGAAGCACAGTTGGAGATAACTTATCTTGTTCACCACAAAATCTCAGGCAATATAGTACTCAAATTTTTTAGCCCTACCTACAAAAAGAAACACAAGGTCTCCCATTCAGACACAGAGAATAAACTTTCTGTGACATTAAAAGATTATTCTATGGATGTGCAAGTTTGCTTTTGGGCTCAATGGAAAGAAAAATTATCTCAACTGATGTATTATTCACTTACTTTGTAATGAAATACTGTTTCAAGTTAGGCCATGAAGTGATATGTCTTGTACTATTTTTCAATAACCATGACAAACAGCATGGATTCTGATGAAAAAACAAGTCATGTTCAAAAGCAATTATAACCTTTTAAAGCAGAGAAACATCATTTCACAAAGGAGCGCAGGCCAGATACATATGATCAAAGGATAAAGTCGGAGAAGACACAGAGGGAACTTTTACATTTGCAGAATAAGAAATGCATCATTTTGGACAAAGGCAGAGGCTGATTCTAAAAGACAAATTAAAACTAAGACATTTCCTCCCTTTTGAAACACAAGTGAAAAATCAAACACATATATACACAATCTGTCTCTCTGTCTCTGTCTCTCTCTGTCTCTCTGTCTCTCTCTGTCTGTTTGTCTCTCTCTCTCTCTCTCTTTCTCTCCCTCTCTCCCTCCCTGCCTCTGTCTGTACCTTTCTGTCTGTATGTCTCTGTCTGTCTGTCTGTCTGTCTGTCTGTCTGTCTGTCTGTTTCCTCCACCCCACCCTCTTTGTCTGTCTGCTCAATGTGTAAGCTTTCCCGAGGCTTTCGGCTCCAAGCCTTCCACCTTCCCTTTCTGGCCTACCTCAGGGATCAAGGCAGGGAAAGGGCCTGGCCCTGTCTTTGGCCCGATGTACTAATGACACATACAGATGCTAACACCAGCTTGAGTAAGTCAGTAGGACAGAGTTCAAAAATACTGGTAGGAACCCATGTACTCCCTCTATCTGGAATTGTACAGCAGGAATTTAATATTTAAAACTACAAACACAAACTAGAAATCCTCACTGCTAGACATAAGAGATTCAGTGGGAGAGTTGACATCAGCTTTCAAAGGTGGAGCTGCAGTCACACTTCTACTTTTAAAGAACATGTCCAGCACTAAAGGGTACTTGGTAAAAGACAACCAAGTGCAAACTCTGGGGCTCTGTCCATGGGACTAGCTGTTGCTAGAGAGGAGCAGGAGGGAGTACAGGAGGGGGGAGCAGCAGAGAGGCTGTTTTATTTTTCAAATTCACATTTATGAAGAGAAAGAGAAGAGCTGTCAAAGCTCCACATGCCAAAGCCCGACTAGCAGCCAAACTGGCCTCTCTCCGTCTGGGCAGGAGAGATACAGATGACATCTTGCAATCTAGGAAATCGACAGATACAAGAGGAATGGGAGAGGAAAAGCTAGTCCCAGAAATGCCCAGCTGTGTATTATTCCATTGCCTAAGAATTTAGAATTTTAATGCACTGAGGCACCCAGAAGCACTGGTCGGGCAAAACCAGAAAACAAAAAACAAACCCTGAACCAAAGTGCTCCAAGGTGTCTTCGAGGTAGGTAATAAGTAAAGGAGAAATTAACTTTGTATCAGAGACAGCAAGAAAAAGGAAAAGTGGCTGCTTAGAGGAGTTGGAAGGTCCCCGGGGCTCAGCAGTGTGACCACCAGGAGCAGCATGCCAGGCAGGAGCTCAGGCTGCATATGCAGGCTGGTGTCTTACTACAGAGACAATAGTCCCTCTCTAGGTCACCGATAAGACTGCACCCAAAAGCTGCGCACCGTGCGCTGCACGGAGATGAACGAGCTGAGCCCAGAGTTGAACAAATGCCTAAAAATACCCCTGATGGTCATTTTTGTCTGTAGTTAGAATATGAGTGTTAGTGTAACTTGCATTTAACTCACGTAAGGACCTACACAAGGGAAGTTTTAAAAAATATGGATAATTTCTGTGCTTTGTTGATACAATTACGGTCTGAACCAATCTAACATGTTTATGTTTAACCATGATTAAAGTAAATGCCTGATCCACTGAAACACAAGCTTGAGAACACACACACACACACACACACACACACACACCTGCACACACTAGGGTAGAGAGCTCTGAGAGTTAAGAGGCAGTAAAAAGAGCTGAAATTAAGGCACTTTGGTGACCTTAATGTATGATTACACCCTGGAAAGCTACATAGTACTTTACAATCGACAGTTCTAGTTCACATAAATCACGTCACTTGATCCTCATAAAAACTATGCAGAAAGGTCAGACGCGTATCATTATCCCATTTTATAGATGAGAAAGCTGAGTTTCCAAGCACCCTGTCTGTTGCTAGCCTTCTTGTCAGTCATCTTAGTCCTTCGGCAGAGAACTCTCCTACACGACAGGGAGAATAGATGACAGCTATACCATCCAGTGTACACTGTAGCACCTCTCTGCATTCCTATATCTGTTTCCCAAGATGCAACACTACTCTGATACATGTCATCCCAATGGCAGACCAAAACGAGAGGCATAAGCTGAGGTTCATACAAAGTTCTGATTAAAAAGAGGCTCATCCTGAAGTAATTTCACACCTTAATTCCAAAAGCTAAGAAAAAGTGACAGAAAATGAAAACACACTTAAATTTCTGATTTCAATGATGCAGAATGAATGGGTATCTAATAAATGAAAGGCACAACAATCCCTAGTCATTCAAAATTTGCTTTTTAAGCTTGCTCCATTAGGATAATGTTGAAAAGTAGTGAATTAGTGATAATGAGTCTGTTTTAAATATATTTAACAGAATAAGTTATTTTTAAATTCTGAATTTCAATTTGTTTCCGATTTCTAAATCACAGTTACTGAAATTTCTTGATAAGGTTATCATTTAAGGTAAAGTGTAAGAAAAAAAAAAAACGTGGACTACTCACTCCAATCTATAATGCACCTCTAATTTATGTCTTGGTAAAAAAAGATGGCCACAGAAATGTTTGACTGTCAACATGATATACAATGGCCAGAAAAAGGCAATATTTGCAAAATAAACTTTTATTCTATGGAGAAAAGTGGATGGACAGTCTCATCCCAAACTCCCTTTGGGTATGTCTGTCAATACGGAATGGTAAATTTGATAGATCCAACCTGTGAGAACGACATCACTTACAAGTTCTCTATGAACTAAACATAACAAAGTCAGATATTACGATTTGCCATTTAGAAAACAAAACAATGTATTTATTCAGCACAGTCACCTGTTTCTGGACATCTAGCAACACAATTGTTCATTTGAGGTTTCAGCACAAAAGTGGACCTCCTCACTGTGCGGGAGGAAGTTTAATGTTTACCTGCTTAATGTTACCTGGTAAAGGGCAAATAACATTCAAAAGAGAAGAAGCAAAAGTTTCTTTACTCCAGAAAATATATCCATTAGCTGCTGAAGGGGGTACAGTTGCAACTCTTGAAAACATGTCAGTTTAATTATGCAACTGGTAGAGTTCAAATTTTCAATTAGCACACTACACGCCTTTTCAAGCGCAGGCTGGGCTCAGAGACAAGCAAGGGGCTGGAATCAATACTCCAAGCCACTGTGCTACGTGCAGTGCAGTGTGTTACATCGAGCTGGGTTCCAGTGCCATGGAGCACTGCTTGTCAGAGAGACAAGCAGTTGTAGCGCTTAAGCCAAATGAAGCCACGACGCTCAATGCTCCTAGCCTTCCGCACACCACGCCAGGAAACACGACCTGTTCTTTGAAGGCTGCTGCTGCCCGACCACTGAGGGACAACACGATGCCACCCTCTGAGCTCTGACTCCTTTCCAAGAGGCCTAAGGGGATCAGGGAGAGGAGACGGAAAGCAAACACACTATCGCTCCGGAAAACAACAGTGTGAGTTTGTTTCCAGGAAACCGAGCAGTCTCAGTAAGAGACAACTGTCAAGTACAAAGTAAGTTCTCAGCCTGCACCCCCCCCACACACACACCCCGCCTCCCAGTCCCCTCAGCATCCCCCGGTGCAGAAGCTCCCGAGGCCGAGGTGCCCTGGGGCTCGGCTGGAAAAGTTGCCTGGGCCGGGGTGGGCCGCGGGCGCTCTCCGCGAACAAACTTCAAGGCCCCCAGGGCGCAGCCACCGCCCCCAGTAAGGGCAGCCTCACCGGCAGGGAGCTCTCACTAGCTCGGGAACCTCTCGGGGCGGATTCCTACAAACCCTGCTCCCCTGCCAGCGTCCTCCAGGGGCCCCGGCCAGGGCCGTGCGGTGCAGGCTCTGTGGCTCCGCGGCGCGAGCAGTCCCGGGACCTGGCGGCCCAGGACGCGCTGCGCGGATCCCAGGAACGACGTTTCAAAACAACTTCCAACACTCAGCCAACGCGCACGCAGCGGCTCCTAGCAGGGCATCGCGCCGCGGCGCGAATCCAGGAGGAAGCCAGCCGGGGGAGGAGAAAGGGGACTCCGAGGGAGGCCGGGAAGCCGCGGGACAATGGTAGGGAGGTGACCGCGGGGACGGAAAGCACCTGGCGGCGCGCGCACCCCGGCAGCGCTTCTCACAATGGCTTCCCGGGGATTTTTGAACAGTCTGGGGGTCGCCAGCCTCAAGCTCACACCAGAGCTTCGCGCAGTCAGCCCTGAGTCCTAACTACTTTGCCCTCTCTCCTCCTCTACAGTCCAGTGCAGGCTGCGCGGACGCCAAAGCCACCGGGGCCCCTACGAAAAGCGCGGGGTCCATGCGCCCCGCACGGCCGCGTACCTCTGCGCCCCAAGCACGCCCTGCACCGAACGAGGAGCCCAAAGACTAAAGTCACCCGCGCCCACGTCCCACCCGGCCCCGACCCGGGACCGCGCTTCCCCTTCCCGCGCGCCCCTGTCCCCGCCCGGCACTGGCGCTGCCAGGTCCTGTCCCCGGCCCGGGGGCGAAGCAGCTCCACGTTCTCCAGTCCCGGGGCTGGGGACTTCGCGGGGCTGCGGACGGTAGTCCGGCTCTGGCTGCCCCATTCCGGCCACTCACCTGCAGAGAACTGGCCCTGTGCCGACCCGAGCAGGCGCCCCGGGGACAGGAGCAGAAGCGCCACAAAAGCAGGCAACGCAGCCGAATCCATGTCGACTTTGGAGAAGTTTCAAGCAGCTCTGCCAAGAGCTGCCCGGGAAGCGCGGCGAAATCCGCGGCGGGGCGCAGGGCCCGGCCCGGGCGCTCTTGGGACGACTGCCGACACCTCCCCCACTCCGTCCCGGCCGAGCGCGGCTACCTCGGGGGCGAGGGCGGGTCGCGCGTCGCCAGCCGGCCGCGACAGTGGCTCTCCATGCTCCGCCGCCGCCGCTCTTGCTACTCAAGAGTTACTTGGCCGGGGGAGGGACGGAGGCGGAGTCTGGGGTGACGTAGCCCGCGCCCAGAGCTTCGGAGGAATGCTAGCCGGGGCTCGGGCTCTGCTCCCCTGCGCCTCTGCCTTGGCCAGAGGGAGCGCGCCAGCCTGGCCCCACGTCCCGCGTCCCGATTCCCGCGCCTTTGTTCCTTGCTCGGGAACGTTGAGCAAGCGGGAAGGGGACGCGGCGCAGCTCGCCGGCCAGCTGCAGAAATCTGAGTTGGGTAAGCCGTGGGGCCGGCCCGGAAAGACCGATAGCGGGGACCCAGCCACCGCCTTGGGGAGAGGAGGCCCGGGTAGCGTCTCCAAGGTGAGGGGCTCGCCGCGGCAGGAAGCAGCGCGAGGTGTTAGCGCCGGAGGAAAGGCCGGTCTGCCTGGAAATGTCGCCGTGCCTGTTTCCTGTAATAAGGAATGAGCCGCCCAGCCCCACAGGAAACTTCCTATTTCTTATTCATGCCATAAATGAAACTTGTGCCCAAATAAATAGGAAACTTCGCAGTGTGAACCACCGGCGCCGTCTCGTTCTGGTTCGTGTGTGGTTTACCGAGCGTCGGAGTTTACTTCGTACTACACTGACTCTGCTTCCAAAGCTCCCGTTCTTTCCACTTCTTCCAGCACCGCCAGAGAATCCATTCAGGGCTCCTCGGCCTTTTTTGCCTTTGGCTCAGCACTGATGGCGTCCACCTGGCTTCGGTTCTTAAGATCTTGTAACTGTTTAGGAAAAATGCACTTTTAAAAAAAGGTTTTAACCCGACAATGAAAATAGCAACCTATGATGGATCTGAAGGAAAACAATGCTGTATTGTGGCAGTGAGGTGCCTCGGAGGGCGATTTCTTCCGCAGCTTGGAGTGGCATCACCATGTCCACCTTGGCTGGCGTCCGTCGTGAGACTATGTAGCACGTATTTTATTCATCTTCATAAAATATCACACAGAGGTATTTTCAGTGATGATAGCTGAGTACACGAAACATGCGTGCAGATTGTGGACGATTTCTAACAATAATTTGTTGACTGAAGTCTGCCCCTCCATCTTCTTGTTAGTCTATTTAAATCAAGGCGATATAAAATTCAATTTAATATAAAATTTGCATGACTTAGCAACCCAGGTAGTCCTATAATTACACGAACAGGGCTTTGGGTGGAGCCTTGATATGTAAATGCAAATAAAAATAAACACAAAATAACATACACATGTCTATATTACATATAGATATGCATTAGATACGTGTCAGCTGGGGAAAGGCTTTTGTAAATATTGTTGAGAACTTTGAGTACACAGAGTTTTGAGTCTTGGGGCACGCACATTAGTCCTGCTGCCAGCCCAGCACTTCTCACTTCAGGTCAGCATACTTAAGTTCATCCCTCCTTAAGGTGTAAAGCAGATTTTAGAAAACTCATTAGCGTATAACTTCACACACACTATTACCATTCCTATTTTTCAAGTTAAGAAAATTTCCTAAATCGCAGTTAAACAAAAAGGGATAGTGTTCTCGTTCAGAAATACCTAGTAGATCTTTGTAAATTTTAGCAGCAATTTGTCAAAGAAAGAACAAACCAAGCCAACATCTGTGTAATTGCTGTCTTCTGTTCTGGCAAGAAAGTTGTTCATGGGGGGCCAAGGAGATGGCTCAATGGAATAAGTGCTTCCCTGGCAAACGCAAAGACCTGAGTTCAATCCCCGATTTGGCCAAAAAAAAAAAGAAAAAAGATTAAAAAAAAAAAGAAAGAAAGAAAGTTGTTCATGACACGATAAGGTAGTTGTTTAAAAAAACAAAACTCTTGAAACACTGACATAGTGTGTGTCAGGGACAAGGGACACACGGGATTTCAGGACACACAGTATATCTCCTTGAGGTTTTAATATGTTCAGAGATTCCCAGTCGATGAATGTGAAGAAATGAAGAGTACAGTCATTTGCCCTGCAGCTCATGTGGGACTAAGCGGAGGAGAATAATGAAGGAATTTGAAGAATGATACTCTTAGTAAGGAAGCAACACGCCAACTAAGATACCTTCTCACTAAAAATTTTGGACGAGTAAATCAGCCCTTCTGCTGTTCAGGCCCATAACTAATCTCAGCCCATAGAGTATGCAATTATCTGGCATTATATGTTTCTTTCATACAGCTAAGGGCCTGAGTTCAAAAAGTGAATTAATACACCAATCAATGAGTAGGTAAGGCAGTAACTTTGTATGACTTTTAGAAAAGTATTGGCTATTTACATTAAACATCACTCAAATGTTCATATTTTCTACCTAGTAATGATTCCAAGCAACTTCCAAGCTATTAAATATTTTATAGCCATCAAGGTATCATTTATGAAAGAGAAAGTAGAAATAATACAATGCCCTTTAATAAGTAGATTCATGGTCATTATCTGGCAAAGTAGTATTACAGTGATGAGAAATGAAGGTTGTGAGAAAAACAAAATGCAAAATGGAAGAGAATGTTCAGTGAAAAAATCCCAGAGCAATAGAGTTTTAGTTTAAGAAGAGGAGAAAGCTCCAGAGAGGAGCTACAGCAATAAGCACAAAATGTGATGTATGTAAAGCCATCGAACCGCACACTTAAAAATGGATAGCATTGTAAAGCTCACATGGGCATCATGACAATGAAAACCAGAAAATTTCCATGTATGTTGAAAACAAACAAGAAAAAAGATTGAAAGAAAAACATGAACCGCTGTACCAATTCCATATAATATGAGTATTTTATGTGTATCGTGGAACCTCAGTTCGCAAACTTGCTTCTTTCCAGGATTCTGGTCACAGACCGAAAGAGGTGAGAACTAAACCAGATTCAACACCTATCACACTTATTGTTCAATGCTGACAAAAAATTGGATTTGGTTTTTATCTGATTCAGTGAGCAACCAAAATCATAGAAAGAATTAAGTTCATGAACTAGGGTACCACTACATGTGATTTGGTGGGACTGTGTTTGTTTTGCTCATACTGGGTATTATACTCAGAGTCTTATGTATGCTAGTCAGTCGTTCCAGCACTGACCTACACCCCAAACCCAAAATAATCTTTTTATGGGGAAATAAAAGCTAATATTTGCATTCTTCTAGAAAAATTCCTAAATACTAACTCCAATCATGGACTTAGGCTTGAATTGGACAAATGTTTTCTTTAGATTCTTGTCTGTATAACATTCTAATATTTTTTATTAAAAAATATTGTTTACGATCAAATCACTTTGGAGAACTCTGGATTTAGCAATATATATGTCCAAGATGAACAACAAGATATTGTATGCCATGAGTCTCCTCAGGCACTGAGGGAGACAATGCAGTATTTCTCAGTATTTTGGACACTAGATTTAGGTAATAGTAGGGTGTATTAGGAAACTTCCTGCCTCTGTGACAACATACCAGAAACCATGAACTAATAAAGGTAAAAGATTTATGTGTGGCCATGGATTGAGAGGATTCAGTCCCTGCACACTGAACTCCACTAACTTGGGTGCTATACAGAAACAGTGTCTTGGGGAGGAGACCTCCTTCTCCAATAGCATCATGGGACCAAATATTCGACAGGTCTCCTTTGGGTGAGTTTCAGAACCTCAGTTGTAACAAGAGGGACCCCTCAGGACTGAGGTGACAGAAAAACAATTTGGAAAGCACTGCTGTAAGCAACATTGAATATCTCTATATCTCAGTTTATTTCGTAAGAAACGATGCTGCTAATAAATCAGACTTTGCAGAGGTTTCAAGGAAAAAAGATGTAGGTTTAGTTTCCGGTATAGATATGAAAGTTTGTGAGTGATGATAATTATTCCTTGCTCTTTCCCTCCTGTCATCATTGCAGGATTGTGTGCACAAAACTGTATCCAGCAGAAACAAGGTCTTACACACACCATGCATTTATAACCAATTAATTAGATAATATTCTGAGCCTCTTAGTAGGCACTAATTGCTTGTATTATGCTTTTCAGTTGAGAAAGCATATTCAGCCATGCGATCGCAATCTAGCCTCCTACTAGCCCTGAGGAGTAGCCACGGCATGTAGCATTATTAATTCTACTTATCTGATGAAGAGGGCTTAAAATACATACTTGCTCAAGGTTAAGCATCTGGTTAATAAGAGTTTTAGCCCTCACTTGGTCTTCTGCTTCTATACCTCTATCTGCACTCTAATTCCTATGCACCTATTCCACATTTTTAATGCCAACTTATGGAGCAGAATCTCTTGGCCTTGTGTAGAGGACCACTGGAACAGTTCTCCTTGAAAGAAGAGCGACTGTCTGCATTTTGACTGAACCTCACCCAGTTCCTTGTATTGATATATAGAGAGCTGGCTAAGACTCATCTTTATCCATTCAGTTGGCTTTAAGCAATGTATACTGATGTGCTGGTGATAGTCTTTGAAGGTGGCATGTGTGTTTCCCTGTAATCTACACGTGCGGCTCTTTACTGTGAGCTGGGTCGCGACCGGACGAAGAGCCAGTGCTCCCTGCTGCCAGCTGGAATTTAGCCTTGAGATAGAGGCTATAACTTCCTGGGGCTTGAAAGATTACATCAGAGTTGAAGCACCAGACCCCTGAAACATTACATACTGTCTCAATAACACAATACAGATTGCTTTTTCTGTATATCCTCTCTGCATATGGCAAAGGTAAATGTAGGCCACCCACCTAGCTCAACTCACAGTACTCACCTACTCCCCACAATTCTCAGGCATTCCTCCTCAAGCCACTGCTCCTCCACTGAATAAAACCAGGTGCAGCCATGGGTCAATAACTTCCTTCTGGAAAGCCATCTTCATGGCTGGACTTAGAGCCTCTTGGCTCCTTAGTAAATATACATATGTTTTAGTAGACTTTACTTTCTTCGTGGGTTGCACTGGGAGTTAGACTGGAATCAACTTGATGGAATTCCAATAATGCATCTTTGGGGTTACAAATATTGGTTTCTTAGACCCAGAGGAGAACCTGGAGGGGACTCCCCCAGCATCATAGGCAGAAATGTGCTTTTATTTTCTATCTGAAAGGTGAAAAAATAGGGGACAGAGTAAAAAATGTTTCCCTGCAGTAAAATTCCTGCAAGTGTCTGTGTGCTGTCAACAGAGTCCCTAGGGAGGGGAGGGAGAGTAGAACAGGAAGTTCCTAGGGGAACAAAGTTGTTACACGCCACAGAGCTGCGTTCTTTGTAGACATTGGAACTTGACCCACAGAGAGAAGCCTGGCTGCTCCCTGGAACTGCGTTGTGACCTGCCTGCTGCTACTGAGATCTGGAATACATAGAATGAAGGAGCTAGAAGAACAGTGACGTCAACATATGCCTTGGTCTCTGAGGAAACGTCCTCCATGTTCTTAGGCAATGAAGATGTTCTTAGAATCAGAAGAAAAGCACTACACAATACACAAAAGCAGAGTCATTTTGTGAGTCTCTTGAAACCATTAAAATACCCAAAATTTGGGATTAGTTCAGAAACAAGAGTCAAAAAATTGCAAGCTCTAAAGTTTTGGGATTTTTTTTTTTTATTTGTTTGTTTGTTTTTATCAAGGGAAGGGAAGAAATGCAAGCAGATTGAGAACTCAGTCTTGCCAATTTGGAAGACATTTGCTTATGGCTGGATTTAATTAAGAAGCCTGAGTCAAAAAGGAAGCCAACCATAAACATATGAATTGGATGGAGGTAGAAGAATGGGGCGGTGGTATTCCCTGTCAGAGCCAGTAGAGCCCCACTTGAGAATTCCTCTGTTTTGAGGAAGCCTACTCCCCAGAAGTTGATGGTTTGGACAACTGTACTGTGCGTTTCTGTGGATCTATGGAAAGGAGCAGTTAATGCTCAATTTGTTTCATCTCCTTTATTCAATTGTTTGTACTTTTTCTCTTCTTAACTTCTTTCCGTTTTTCTTTCTTTAAAATTTTACAGGCATATATCTGGTAATATGGACAACTGTTTGGAAGACAATACTATGCATTACAACAAAAACTGTGAAATTCATATTATTTTGTTAAGTGAAATTCTGTATCACTTGTAATTTTTTGTTTTAACTCTAATTTTTACTCTCTTTAAAAAATTTTATTCTGTTTTACTATTTTTTTGCAAAAAAATTCTAAATATATTTTAAAAAATAAAATGATGTTATGAGGGGAAAACCCGGTTGGCCTTATAGTAATCTAGTATATGTTTGATAAGTTATCTTTTGGGGATATTTGCCCTTTATACCCTTTATATCCCTAGGCGTATGCCATGGCCCATATGTATTTTGTCTTTCCACATTATATATATTGAATATATAATTTAGGACAGAGTGTACAGGGTGTGCAGGGTCTCACTGTGTAGATCCTCCTGTTTACAGCCTCACAAGTGCATGGCAGGCTTGGGGATCAAATCCCCAGCCCCTGTGTCTGCCTAAGCAGGCACTTTAATCTGCTGATCTATTTGGCCTGCCATCATGATATATATTTTGTTTTTCTCATTTATTTTACAAAATTGGGTAAGGAAGATATTTTAAAACTAGTTACATATATTAGACATTCAGTGATACAGTTTTTGGGGCTAAGAGCTCAGAGGCAAAGCCCAAGCCTGGTGAGAGCTAAGACAGCTGAGGAAGAAATGCTGTCATGGATGCGCTCCTTTCCTGTACTCACTTCTTCTGAAGGGGCAGGAGACTGTCTCACACACACACCCCTGGAGGTCTTGCCATCTTTCTTCTCTGCTTATTCTTGTCTTGAGACAGAATGAAATAGAAGTCTGAATGTGAATGAGAGGCTTCCAAAGCTCTGGAGATTTTTCTGATCCTCCAAATGTTCTCCAATACAATCCTCCCTTAACTCCATTGGTGCTGCAGGCAAATTCATAACTGGGGGAGTCTGACAAGAAAATGAGCCCCTGAAAGCTACACGTGAATGCAAGGGCTCATTTCCATGCTGAAGTCCTCTTTAACCAAAGCAAAGAATTCATTTTGTCATTTGCAAGTATTTATTAAGTGCACAACACAGTGCTAGTTACCCTATGGGGGATGCAAGAGAATTAGCAATTTACATTTGCGTTTAACAGAAAAAAAATGAGAGACAACAATTTACTTTTGGGAAGAGGAAGACAAATGAATATTTATATGCTTGTTTGTGTTTGTATATCCTAAATACAAAGGAATGAATGAAAGAAAAAAACAAATACTAAATCATGATGAAGTATAGTTGGAGGAAAGCCTTTAGGATATGGCTGCCTTTGAGCTAAATCTTGAAGCAAGTGACACTTTTGGCAGGCAGAAAAGAAGTCTGAGGATTAAATTGTGCTTTGGAACTTCTTCCTTGAGCAGGCTTCCTGGGAAGCAGCTTCTTTGGATAACTGACCGAAGAAGGCCTCTTGTGTACCCCAGAAGCGAGTGCCCGGCTTACTGGGTCTTCAAAATCACCACAGAGGCTTTGCTGCATGAGCCCTAAGATGCAAAAGGCATTGCTCAGCATGTGAGATTCTATGCTTGTAGTGTCACAAGGGCCCAAAGAGAGGGAACTGAGCTGCTGCCTTTGACGTGGAGTGGGCTACCAGCCCAGGAATGCGAATGACTTCTATATGCTGTAGAAGAGAAGTGATTTTCCCCTGGAGCCCATGGGCAGAACAGCTCTGCCTATTCCTTGATTAGACTTCAGTACACCCACTCTAGATTTCTGACCTCCAGGGTGAAAAGGTAAATTTTGGTAGCCGTAAGTCACAAAGCTTGAAGAAATTGGTGATGGCAGCAAACTTACCTCAACTCACAAGGGCTTCTGTTCAAATCAGCTGGGTTTGCCTCACTGTACACATGGGTCAACAATGCATCATTTAAATATTTCCATTTTATAAATAAGAAAACTGATGCTCAGGTAGTTCTATTTATTAAGGGACAGAATTAAAATGCAATCCCATGCACTTTGACTCTATACCTCACATCTGTGAAAAATGCACAGTTTAAAAGACTAAGAATGGCAAGAACATATCAAATTACCACACATATACTCTGGTTTATCTTCATATCGTATAAATCTTTTGCCTTTCAAATTACCACACAAAAGTGAATCATAACAGCAAATTTACAAAATGTCAGTGATTGTACTCACAATTTTCTCCATAATCATAGGTAAAGCAATTCTTCACATTCTTTTACATCTCCTTTACTAAAGATCATACACTAATCTCGCGATTACATTATTTATTCAGCAGATGGTATAACTTAGGAGAAAATTTTTGTCAGTAGTTAACTTGAAGACTACACATATGTGAAGTTAATATATTTCATTTATTACTCTACAGTCTCCTATAGATGTAAACTGTTGAAAACCTGATACTATGTTCTCTGTGATCTGCAAGGCCTAAAGCCCTTGTCATCCTGTCTACTCGCTCCCACCCATAAGTCGTTACAAAAGTCTGCCAGTGTCAGGGCTGAGGGTCATGGCCCCCAACACGTGGAGTCGAGCATTTTGGGAGTCTCATGCAGGAAGATCACAAGTTCAAGTCCCAAGTGAGTAAATTAAATAAAACCTATCTCAAAAAAAACTAAATTAAAGAGAGTTGAAATCATAGCTCAGTGGCACAACACTTGTGGGTCTGACCCCCAGAACCACATGCAGCTATAATAAAATAGCTGTCACAGTTACTGAAGAGGCCAAGGAGTCTGAGACTAATCAAGGCAACAGCGAAATCCTATTTAAGAGAGAAAATGAAAAGGAAGAGAAAGCGAGACAGAGACAGAGAGACAAAGGTTGGGGAGAGGGAGACAGAGAAGGGGAGGCGGAGAGACAGACAGGCCAGTCAGCAGATTAAAGCACCTGCTCAGGCAGATGCAGGGACCAGGGTTCAATCCCCAGCCTGCTATACTGGCCCTGCCTCTCGCCATGCTGAGACAGTGATTAAGACTGGGTGTGGAGGTAATCTCAGCACTTGGGAGGTGAACAGAGGAAGATCGCTACAAGTCCAATCTGTGTAGTGAGACCCTGTAGACCCTGTAATAAATACATGAAAAAAGAAAAGAAAGAAAAATATAAATCTTTAGACCTTCTAAATGCTTCACAGGTATTCTGATGCGACAGTGAAGTCCAGTTTTCCTTTATTCCTTTTCAAATATTTGTGTTGTCTCAGCTCTAACACTGCTTGAGAATGAGTTTATTTCTTCCTCCGTACTTCTCACTGCCTGATGAAGTATTTCATTCTGTGCGCACAGCTGACCATCACATTACCATCAAGCCCTGAGATACAGACAGGTTGTTTCTGCCTTTCATCCTGCAATATTTGGAACTAACTTCTTACTGGGGTTTTGGGAATCTAAGTCTAAATACGAGTCATCTCGGAGAGAGGCAGAGGTACACTGCGGCAGTGTGGGACATTTCTCCTCACGTGAGACTCAGGCATTGAGGTCTCTTCCTTTTCAGATCCCACAACTGACAGATGGGAAAGCTACATGGACACCTCTGCTGGAAAGTGCTGTTCTTGATGCCTTAGGGTCTTGGTTCCTTCACTTTCCTCACTGAGGCAAACTACCCAATGCCGAAAATTGAGAAGGGGAAGATTTATTTGGCTGTCAGTGAACGGAGGTTTCAGTGGATGCTCGGCTGACTCCAAGGCAGAGTGACACATGGCAGGCAGCAGCCACTCATGGTGGTGGAAAACAGCAAAGCACAAAGGGAGGCGCAGTCCCTGAGGTAGCTGGGAAGCCACTCTTCGCTCCGCATGTTACAATGCAGATTACCCACCCAGGGCGGGTGTAGCTCTCACACCCACAACCCCAGCACTGGGTCAAGAATTAATCACCCCATGACTGCAGGAGAGTTTTTGTGGGGTCATCCAGGCACAAACCACAGCACTAAGGAAACAAATCTAAATCAGAGCTATCCCTCCTGCAGCATGCCCCAGCCTGATTTCTTCTTTTATTTCCCTGATACTTGCAGTTTCTGTGTGTGTCACTGGTGCCAGGCGCTACTCCCAATACTGCTTATACAAGGTTCAAAGCACCACACTCCTTCCTGTGCCCTGTGCTTCCATTTTCATAGTAGGAGATGGAAAATTAGAAAATAAGCAAAATATATGCATGGAATAACTCCTGTTGTGATTGATTTTGCTATGTAAAAAATATAGAAAAGATAGGCTTTAATTGCATTTTGTTTCCCAAAACAAGACTAGACTTCAGTGTAATTATGTTACTGAAGGGAAAATTTTGATTCAGAAAAGTATAAAATGTGTAATGAATGTATTCATCTTTTTCCTGAGCCCTGTGTATTTATATTTTATGAGTAATGATGCCACCATCTGAGTTTCCTTTTCTCCTTTGGCTGCTAGGAAACTCAGAGCTAAATAGCAGTAATGGTAGCTATCTGCCTCTTCCTGCTTTACATGGTCATGCATTAAATTTTCAGTGATCTTACTATTCAACCCTGGACTTTCTTTCATTTTGATTTTTATTCTGTATTTTAGTACACTAGCTTCAGGAGTCAGGTCTTCTTACTAAGAAGTGAAACTCCTCCAGGAGAATGGGTACTTTAGCTTTTTAGATGCACACAATAAATCTGGAGGTCTTCATTCTGGTTTCTGAAGGATGTTTGGATGTACACAAATATCAGATCACAGAATGGAGAGTATCTTGTTAGAAGTTAGACAGTGGCTCCTCAGCACGGATTGTTAGCTGTCTGTTTGAGGATGGATAACTACACCCGACCTAGTGAAATGGGAGAGACAATAGTTTGTACACTAGCAACACTAGTGGTTAAAATGTAACCCAGGGCCAGGGAGATAGCTCAGCAGTCTACACTCCAGTCTGGCAAGCACAAGGACCTGGGCTCTATCTCTGGTATTTCACTCCTTGGTGTGCCTTGTGTGGTCTGAAATCAGGCATGGTAGTTGGTGCACAACTGTAAGCCCAGCCCTGGGGAGGCTGAGCCAGGAAGATTGCTGAGACTGAACTCTATAGGGAGACCCTGAATCAACAACAACAACAGTTACATAAAATAACTTCTAAAAATTTAATCCAAAATAGCTCATCTTTAAATAAAACAATTCAAATCATTTTTAAGTTTCTATCCACTCCACATGATTTCCCCCAAGCTGTTTCTGAGAACTCGTGAGATGAAGAAGTTAAGACAACACACTGAGTCCTTAAAATTCTTATGAAAATTCGGAAGAATAAATCTCGGTGCAGAATCTATAAATCATAGCTAATGGATATGCACAAAGAGACTAGGTAAGGTATTTGAAATGCCTCTAAATTATTGCAACCTACCTCTTTATTAAAAAGCAATTATGCCCTTCAGATTGAAAGCTCTGATTTCTCTAAGAAAAATGACCCCCAAGTTGGTAAGTGACAAGACCCATCACAGAGCTGTTTCATCCAGTAGCAGTGGGGCAGCTGATACGTTTACTAAAAAGCCCTGGGGACGGATTAATTATTTAGATGTGGAATAAATTGACAAGTTGGCCCTAACTACTTCAATAAGAATTGAAACACCAGATTTTGCAAAACTTTTCAGTAATTAGTACAGAAAATATGCATAAATTTGAAACCAGGGGATTCAACTGGTCTAATGTACAATCTCCTTTTTCTCCTTAACCCTCCACTTCCATTTTTCCCACTATAGCTCATTTGGTTACATACTCCCCTCCCACTCTTCCTGTTACCCAATCTTCTTCTACTAAAAACCTAACAGCTCCTCTCTGCATCTTTGCTCCTCCCTTCCTATGTTCTGGAGTGTTCTGGGGGAGGTCTCCAGGAGGTACAGTGACACAGGAGACAATCTCACTCTTCCTAGAGCCTAAAGCTACCTCGGAAAGGTGAATATGGAGAGACAAAGAGAATGCATTTGAGAGAAATAATTAGGAATCATTGCAGAATGGATAGGCATGATGAAGTACAAACAACCTGCTGTGAAAACACAGATGAAGAGGCAATTAATTTCTGTCATTTTCTAGCAAGAGTAGGTGACAAATGTCTTCACTCTGCTTGTTCTCCTCCCATCTGTTTCTCTCACTTCTAATGGGGACAATGTGGGATCTATGTTGTCAGTTTCTTCTACCAAAATGTGATGCTAAAGCATAAAATTTATTCTGATGTCAACCACAGAAGATGCTGTATTTAATATAATGCAAAAGCAGCTTAGAGAGCAAACCTTTGGAAAGAACAACCATCCTAGTTCCTTATTGCCCTTACTGTGGTGGATACCCGGAGCTGGTTCATTTGCCCCTCACTTCTCCAGGACTCCTCAACACTTCACCATCCCTCCCAGGACTCCCCAACACTTCACTCTTGCTGCCTCACTAGCTGCCTTGGCTTTAAGTATAGACCAGCCTATGTGCCAGATGACCTGTTAGCCTGTGGATTTCAGATGTAGAGACACTTTCCAGAGACACTGTCTGGACTGCCCCCACCCTGAACTTCTTATTTGATGTTCTTGTGAAAGCAGAGAAGAGGTCTTCGCCACCTCTCAGCTAAGATCATCTCATCATAGCACATTTCTGTAAACATCTAGCTGAGGGGAGCAAGCCAGGAAGAGCTAATTTACACATTTAGCCACTATTTACACAGAACCCTACTGTAGGTTGTTACAAAAAAAAAAGAATAGACTTATCTGGCTCATGTGTCTGTTGGAGAAAAAATAATCACACATAATTTTAATAAGTGACAGTTGTCTGGAGAAACGAGCAGCTCTGGCTTGGCCACTGAGAAAAAGCTTCAGAGGCAGCTTCTACATTAGGATTTGGGTTCATCTTGAAGTTCAAGTTTGGATTGGGCAGAGCTAGGGAAAGAGAGAAAAAAGATGGAATTATGAACATTCTGTAATGGGAAAGGTCTCAGCAAGAGCTGAGCTGAGAACATTGATCAACCCCAAAGGCATGAGGCACTGTAGGTAGGGAAGGGGAAGGGGAGACAATGCCAGAAGAGTGAAGGAGAATAAGAAGATTTTAAGACAGCCTGCAGCTATTTTATTTTAAAGTTTTGTCATAGAGAAGTTTCATGAACAGGCAAAGAAACAAGCCAGTGGACAACAGCCCAGTAGGATACACTGGGAAGAGAGAAAGTAATGGAACTCAGTGCAGAAAACAGCTGCATTCACCTCGCCTTTAGTCCACTCCTTCTGGTCCCTCAAGTCCGTGCTGTTCATTATACGTAGACACTGAAAAACACAGCGCTGCTGGTTCTGTCACTAATACTGCTCGCAAGTACCCTAAACACCCAGGCTCCCAGTTTTTCATGTTTCACAGGAACACATGAAAAAAGATGATCCTTAGGACTTCCTTGACTTGTAAAGACTATAATTAGTCTTCTATTTTAAAGAAATGTTGCTGGTTATAGCATTAAACTGAAACAATCTCCTCCTCTCAGCACAAAAGACCTTGGCATTAGATCTCCAGATTTCATTGTTTTAATTTAAAAAACAACCTTTTGCTTTATTACCAAGTAATGCATATATATTATAGAAAAATTTGAGAGAATAAAATTGCAAAACATCACAACTTCTCACTCAGATGTTATTATGGTTAATAGTTGGTATAAAGCTTTATTAAGAAGTCGATTGTGTTGTGTAAGACTAAACTAAATTAGTGGCATTTCAGTCTTCGAGAGCCAAGAAATTTTCATACCAATAACTACTGAGCATGTGACCAATTTTTAAAAATCTAGACAGACTACACTGCTCCTACAAAGTAAATCAACATATATTAAATAAAAGCTCATAGAATTATGTCTATATAACTTTCATCCCTGTAATACCAAATTAATGTGTTCTTCCAGTTCTTTCTAAGAACACACCCAAATGTTAATAAAAGCATGAACTTGGCACTTTTCCAGGTAATCTTCACGCATTAACTTTAAACCTTGTAATAATAGATTTGTGGTAGGTATTTTGATCCCAGTTTTAGAGATAAGAATTCTGAAGTTTGGAGAAGTTAATTGACTTGGTTTTATCCACTTTGGTATAAAAAGTCAGAACATAATAGCTCCTGTTGCCAAACTTCAAGTTGTCACACCTACACTAGCATTCTATGAACTATTCCCCAGCTAATGCTAGTATCCAGCAAAATAATGTTCCATGAAAAGTAAGTTCATTGTCAGTTACATATGAGAAGCACAATGTTTCAAGAAGTAAACATGTTTAACACAATTTAATCATTACCTTATTTATCTTCCTTGAGAAAGAAAATACCATCTATAAATCAAATTCTGTTTTGAACAGCACATATTCATTTGTATGTATATTTTAAATATGAATTGGGTTAGCACTGGTTTCAAAATCTTGTCTTCTCCAACCTAAAGTACAGAGATAAGGCAAAAATGGAAAATAATCACTGAGGCCTTTAGGCTTTAGTCAGATTCATCTGCAAAATTTGCCATTATGGCAGATGGAGGAGATTGTGTATTATCTGAGGACCAATATCTACCGTTTAACTCCACTGTGGATTGCAAGTTCCTGAGCCAGAAATAAATCTATGGAATTATTTCATAGGAGATCATTTTTCTTTATTGAATGAGTTTCAGTTTCTTCATTTGTATATTGGGGATGATGACTTTAATTTAAAATTAAGGTTCATAATTGGTGAAAGATACCAGATTGTAGGAGGACCTTAACTGTCCTAACCTGTAAGACTATAACATGAGAAGTGTACTCTTAGCTTGTACACAGTGGCTACCAATATCCTGCTTTGCTTTCCTTTTTAACTAGCAGATTAGTTTAAAGAACACTGGTGTGATGGCGATGAGTATATCTATTGAATACACTAAGGGGTTAGCATCTAACACTGCACAAAAATGCCTTTCTCCACTGCAGAGTGGGCTGAGGCAATTGGCCAGCAGCCATTTCTTCCTTCAGGATTCTCAATTATTACCCAACTCAAAGCTCGAGCATCTTGGCTCATTTGCCCAAAGCCTACATCTTTGAATGTCTCTTGATTCTAGCAGGAGAATGAAAGACGACAAAGCATGACTACACACTGTTGATCGTTTCATAAGGAAAAAGACTGAGTTGCCTATGCCAGGCCACTGGATGTGAATAACTTCAGAGCCAGCAGGACTTCTCAACACTGAAGAGCTAGAGGGGCAAGCAAGCTGCACTTGCCATGCGGGCACCACGCAAATGGTGCCACTGACAGGTCAAGTGGTCACCCACGGTGCTTGAACAATGGAGAGTGCCATCCACGGAACTTGGCTCTTTCCTCTGTACTCCAACTTGAATAAGCTCTGCCCCCCAGAAGTATTACCTCTATGTTCAAAGTACCTTTAAATAATAGAAAAAATACTAAATATGAATGTTTTCCTTATAGCCTCGAGGGCAGACACTGATTTACTGTAGCAGCAGATTCATGCAACATATATACCCTCTAAAATATCTGTTTAAATCTTTGAGCTGGCCATAATGAGGTCTCTTTTGGATTCTAAGCTTTTTGTAAATTTGGCAAATAAAGATATTATCCGAGTTAAGGTGTCTTGTTTTTCAATTTCTGCTGTGCTTTATCTTGTTATTAGAGTAGTGGCTGGCCTTCATAGTAAGTAATTAATGAGTTGGGAACACACTGAGATGAGTCTGGTACAATAACTCTTCACAGAGGGTGATGTTTCCCCTCCCAAATATTTTTCAGTAGAACAACTGAAGTAAGGTTTGAGGATCCCAATGATATCTAATGGGCAGAGAAGACTGCTGACAAACAGCTTGGAATTCACAAAATTCCCCTCCTGCAATATAATTACCCAACCTCAAGTGTCTACAGGGCCCAGATTGAGAAATCCTGGCGCCCTGGGAGGCATTTTTGTGGTTTACAGACACTTTCTGTCAGAGTGACGTTATTCCTGGCTGCTGGGTGTAGACCTGGCAAATAGGAGCACCCTGTACTGACTCGTCAGTCATGCTGCGAAGGCATGGGCGAGAGAATGCGCGTCGTGCAGACTTGCTGGACGGTAGCCGGCACGGGACATTGTGCACTGGGGAGGGGGGCGCTGTTTGTAAAAACTGGCAGTATAACGTGAAGCTGGTCTGGTAGTGTTTTTCCCAATGCGAACATGCTATGTTATTAAGGGAAAGATGAAAAGATGACTGCTCCAAACAAATCCTTTTATATCAGAAACGTAATAGCGTAACATGTAAAATTGTAGACACATCATAGTTTCCTATGTTGGGTGAGATTTATGCAAAACCAGTTTATAAAATTCATGAGTGTAGGGAACCAAGCTATGGCAGTGCTATGATGCGCAGGTAGGTCTGCTTTTACAGCCATGGGTTTTATGCATCCCAATGAACAGGAAAGCCTTGGCTTGGTATTAATATCCGTGAACATTGTGATCATGAAAGAAAATTTTTGAAGGTTTAATTAAACTAAAATATATTTTGGGACCAGGAATATAGTTCAGCGATTTAAGCACTCACTTGGCAAATGCAGGGACCCAGGTTTGATCCTCGGTCCCCCATGCTCTGCCTGCTCCTTCCCTCGGACCACCGAGGCAGCCACCAAGACAGGACGTGGTGGCTCATGCCCACAGTCTCAATGTTTAGGAGGCTGAAACAGGGGGATCACTAGGAGCCAGAATTGTGTAGCGAGAGCTTGTACCAAATACACAATTTTTATAAAAGGATTTGACCTACTATGATAAAGAGCAAAAAATTACCTTCCCATTCTAACTACAGAAAATATTATGGAAATTGTCGTAGGAAGAGGTGCTGGAAAATATGGAACTGAATGCCACATGTGGGCGTGCATGATGGCTAGCTCCAGTCTGAGCAGCTCAGTGGCCCTGTTCAAGATATAAATAAATTAAATTAAGTTAGTTGGAAATCTAATCACGTACAGCATTGTAGCAGGACAGTTCAATGACATTTTTTTTCTTGTCTCTCTTTTCATTTATTACCCTTTTTTAAAACAAACATTTACTTCAGAGACAGTATAGCAGTAATTGACATGACATTAGAAGCTGTATGTATTTAGAGGACCAGAATGACAGGCATTCCAATTGTGGCCCTACTATCACACAGTTACTTAGTGCACAGGTATCAGCACTAAGTATTAGTATTAGTCAGGGTGAGAATCGTACCAATTAAATGCTAGCTTCAAAAACCTGCTGAAGATTCTCAGGATCCTTGCCTTAACCATCTTGCACATATAAATGTATGGTTTTGCCCTGTCATATTAGCTAGCTTTTCTCCTTACCCTTTCACACACACACACACACACACACACACACACACACACGCACACACACACACACACGTTAGGATAGATATACAGCTGCTTTCTCTTAATTCAGTGAGAAGAAAGATTTGTAGTAATAGTATTTGGACAGGGTATCAAGTCTGTATCTTGTACTACAAAGACATCAATATGCAATGCACTAATTATTGCAACTGTCCTACTAACCTATCTGAAACTATCTTATTGCTATTTGTTTCTCAATAAAATTAATAAAAAATAAACTAAAAAATAAATTAAATTAGTTAAATACTTAGGAGTAGAGCTCAGGGAGAAGGTCCTGGGTCAGTTCAGGGGTATTGTCCTTCCATAAAAATATGCCCCCAAAATTACTACAGAAAAATATTAGAGGTAGAGATTTAACTGATTAAACAAAATGTTATATTTCTCTAACTTTAGGATGCTGATTTATTAGCTTTTAAAATTAAATTTGCTGTGATTTGTTTGACCATGTTAAGCATGGAATTTTGAACATAATTTTGAATATGAAGCTTTAATTTCTCTTCCTCAGAAAGGGCTATGAAAATGTTCAAACTGCACAGAGCCTTCGTGTTCCCCTGGACACACATTTTATTTTGAAAAACATATTGAATGGTTATTCCTTTTATTTCCTTAAAGACAATGTTTGTGTCTTCTCAGGGCTCATTTCCAAAAGCAGCCACATTGAGAAGTTCGTTTTTCACTGCCTTTTCTGTGCTGTCTTGCTAAAACTAAAATATTCCTTTTCATTTCCCTTACTTAATAGAACATGAAGATGCACGGAATAAAATCCTATTACTTCTGTGAAACCTGCTGCCCTCAAGTCACAAATATAATTTATGGATTCTGGCCATGGTGGCGTCTCTTGCTATACCAATAAAGTTTATTGAAATTGGAACTAGAATTAAAAAGCTTATACTAAAGAATCAGTCTGGGGGTTGGAAAAAAATATATATATATTGTACCCAAATATGAATAGTGTTCTACTTTTAGTCAGACTATCATCCAAGTAAACAAAAAATAGCTTGTTTTCCTTGTTTAAAGCCAAGATAATAATAGTAATATTATTTAAGGAAATTTTCATTTTTATTTAATATTTTCTGATCTAAGGCTGAAATGCCGTTTTGAAATGGGAGTCCAAGAAATATAATTTTTTGCCTTATCCTTGAGACTTTGAGGGCTTTAAGATTTAGAACATGACAAAAAAAAATCTGTGCAAGGCTAAAATTACTAGTTGGGGTGAACATTATAAAAATGTAAGTAAAAATGAATTTAAAAGTGATATGAGTACATCGAATTGGTTGAAACATAAAATCCCACAGAGAAGTATTTGTGGATTGCTGTAGGAAATCTACATTAAAGTGCATTATTTCATGTGGAGAGAATCTTACTGAAATTATAAAGTACTCCTACGGCAAAGAGGAGAGAACAACCCACAGTTTTATAGCAGCAGCCCGAGCAGCAGCACTCATCTCAAAATAAATCCCTCGCACTTTCTGAGGGATCACTCCTGCTAATCAAAGTGTCTCCAAACATCTGGGCACAACTCGGTGTTGCCTGAACATTCTGGCCAGGGAGATGGAAATGTAGGAGGCAGCAGGGTGTGTAACAGTTTCCAAGATGCTCCTTCCAAAGCCTTTCTAATTTTATTGTCTCCGAATGTCCCACCCTCATAGGGAGACCCCCAAAATGATGGGTATCAAGAGCCCTCCTTTGCAGATTTGGGAATACTTGAAGCTAAAAATCAGTAAGTAGGCCCAGTATATGGGGACAACATTGCAAATGAAGCATCTCTGAGATCTTGATTCAACTTCTAATACAACTCCACAAGGCTTAGCTCTGAAGTAATTGGATGGGCTTGCTGTCAGAGACTTTCAGGACTATCTGAACACGCTGACCTTTTCCTTGCAGAATTTAGTTGTGAATCCTACCAATCACCAGCTGTTAAGGAAAATACTGAGATGGCTCTGAAGACAATATTTATGGAATAAGAAAAAAATAAGGATTCAGTCTGATGTACAGAAAATATGATTAAATATTGTGTAGTTTCTCTCATAGGAAAAACCCAGATTATAAGTGAATAACAAAATAAAATATAGATAATAGCAAGTTCAGATCTTTCTTGAATGGCAAGGTGATGAAGCATTGCAGGGACAGTGAGTGAGGGGCTAGAAATGGAATAGAAAAGAAATTGAGATGTGTTGTGCACATGTATGGCGGATTCCACACACAGGGTGTAAACATTACATAATGCAAGATGTGTACCAACAAACAGGGTCAGGAAAAGGCTATTATTCTGGAAACAGAAGATAGGTACAAGACTGTGACCAACTCAGTATTTTCAAAGTTTTGTGTCAGTTCATGTTTGTAGTGCAACATGGTTGCATTCACTGTGAGGATTTGCATAACGCATCTTGTCTTTTCACATCTTTCCCTGTACTCCCTCCTTGTCTTCATCCTTTGCCCATCTGTAGAATAACCACCTTCCAGCTTCCTATAGCCCACCACTTGTTCTGTTCTTTATTTATATATTTGGTTTCTCATATAAGAGAAACCACATGATATTTAACCTCTGTGTCTTAATTTGTTTCACCTTACACTATGTTTTCAAGGATCATCCAGTTTCCTACAACTTGGCCAAATTTTTGAACCTTTTCTACAAAATCTATACTATTGTACATTAGTAGAGTACTGATGAAGATTAAATAATATCGGTGTAGGTCAAACCACGGCACATGGTCCTGAAACGATAGTTGTTGCTTTCCTATTTATGTTCATTATTTCATTTCTGCGTATGGCTTAACAGTTTGAAAGTTCCCGGAGATGGTGTTAACAGAATGAAGATTAAAAACTCATCAGATGAATAACAGAACAACCATAGAGTTTATATATCCTGAGAAGAAGGAACAGGGGCATAGTGTACTAAAAATATTTTACCTGAAGATCTATGCAAATTACTTGGTGTTCTCGGGAATTATTTTCTTTCATCCAAAAGTCAAATCTACACTAAGAAAAAAAATCAAAATTTTAGAGAAACAATATTACATAGGAAAAGCATAATGAAATTAAGTCAAATCCCCACCACGCTGAGAATGTGAGCATACATATTAAACAATATGCTTGGGCTAATCATTTCCATCATCCCACACAGAAACGTCTAGCACCTTATGCCTCAGGATAAAATACACTTGAAATATACTTTTATTATTTCATTAACAAGTTTCCGATGAAACCAAAGTCAGTTGGGTCTTAATCACAATGCACTGCTTCTGATCTTAAGGTTTCATTAAATATTCTTTTCTGTATGGTGGCTGCCCATGGAGCCCAAGTACGGCATTAAGAATAACTTCCAACATACTAGTAATACACTACTCTAACTACACTATAGAAAGTACTTTGGCAATATACCTTAAATAGAGGTCTGGAACTTTTTGTGATATGATTCTTACATTCCACACACCTGCTACTATTCATGTTCTCTTCAAATCATAGTAAACATCTATATGGGTAGATGGTGACCCATCTACATTTTTTTTCTTCTAATTCCTCTTCAAATGACAGACATAATCAATTATTGTTTGGTTCTAATTGTTAATCTAAAATTAGCAATGTATAAAAGCTGCTTTCATGAATCTACAGCTACACCTTTCAGAAACTACATGGCCATTTTGCAAAATCTCTGGAAAAACAAAGAATTAAAATGCAATAATTGAACATTTTCCAGCCACAATTCTATATTTTCAGTTCTTAGAAACTCACAGAAATCTGTTGTGATGTGAGCATGAGTTTCTGCTGCGTCCAGTGCTGCTTTTGAAGTTCCCAGTGGAGGATAATAGAGGATGAAGCCCTGACGGCAAGAGTCAGAGCACAGGAAGCTGAGGTCAGGTGGAGCCCTCTGTCCTGATGGGAGGAGAAGCACTGCAGGGCCCGCAGCGTGAGCACTTACACCATCAAAAGGTTGATGTCAATTTCAACTCCTGTGACTCTCACTGCGTTTGCCTGGCTTTCTGGGTGCCTCCAGTTCTCAGCTATGGCACAGCCTGTTTCTGTGGCTCACCTTGGGCTCTCATCTTCGCGGGGCTGCCCTTGCTTTCACCCTGCATGTGTGATCAATCGCCAGCTTCAGCCATTCTCCACTCTCTTCCTGTTCTCTTCTGCAGTTGTAAGCAAGAGTTTGCCAGCTAAAGTTGAGACCTATGTTTGGAAGGTTCTGTGGAAGACCTTCTCGTTCTCAATCCATTTCCATTCTGAGGGAATTTAATTGTTTAGGTTAAAGATTCATGTCCAGGGATTTCAGGTCACAGCATTTGAAAACTTAGCCTATATGGTCCAGTAATCAATACCAGTAGTCAGTTACCAGTGTATCTGGCATTTTTCAGAAAATGTGAGTGATTTGAGTTTCTTTTAAAGCTCTCCTATTATTATTGCATTGTCTTATACATCTTGCTGTTATACTTTTCTGTTGGGTATTCAAGATCAAGCTAAGATAAGACCTGTGCTAATCAATATTTTGCTATCTATCAAGGTCAGTTACATCTCCTCAGTATTTATTGGAGCCATGTGCAGGACCTCTTAGTTTTTCTGTCAGGGTCAGCTTCCTGGATAAGTCACAGCCATTGCTGGACCAGGTTGCTCTCCTTGAAAGCATGGGAGACTTCTCTCTTCTCACGGTGCTCCCTAGGTACACTATACACCACTGATTCCTTTCCTCTGTGATGCAACAATCTCTTTGCTCAGAAGAACTGGGACTCACTCACTTATAGAATGTCACAGCAGAGCTTCTGACATCCTGGGTCCTCAGTGACCTCAGAGATTGGGGCCAAAACATTGACTGTCTCTGTAGCCCATCTATCTTTCTAGTTCTTGGCTGTAAATCTCAATTGTTAAACAGTCAAAAGAATAGGTGAAAGAGGTGGAAATGTTATGGGAGCAGTGAGCTTAATATAATTTCACCTGAATATCAAACACCTTGAAATACAAGGCAGAACAATTATTTCCTACTAACCATGGATGTTCTAGTAGTTGGATCCCTGTAGAATGTTAACATTATCTAGTTTTACACACAAAATTTAAAATAAAAGTCATACATAATGCTGCAGCGTGACAATCACAATGACATTTTTGTAATACACCTAAATTTCCATTTTGACATAAAATAGACTTTTAGTCAATCATCTCTATCTAGTACACAAGAAGACCTTACCTAATTTGTTCACCTTTAATGGAATGTCATTGAAGATATGTGTGACACTGCCTGGATTGTGCAACGTTTAAGCATTGCTAAGTATAGTGTTTCATACTTTGCATATGCATCGTATAAGTTTTTGTTAAAATATTGTTATTGACTGGTGATCTCATTTTGGCATAATATGAACCTCTTATCACAGATATCTGGAGCACAAGACAATGGTGGAAAAGGATTCTCATCATAAACAATCCCAGTTTTACATTTTGAAAGGCTTATACATCTGGAGAATATAAATATATTTAATACACCATGAGATTCACAGCAATCAATTGTCACAGATCTATGAAAACTTTTGTTTCTTAATTTTATTTTGTACCAGAGCATTTTTAAATCAGACAACTTTGTTGTCTTATTTTAGAAAACATAGCCTTTTGATGATGACCAATGCAGACATATCATAATAAGAAATTTTAGTAACATTTGCGGAGGTGTTTGCCATAAGGCTATGGAGATCGTTGGGAGCTTAAGTGTGCTTCACTTTACTTTTCTTTGTTCCTGGCCCCAGTCCATTCACCAGCTCATACTGGGGTCTTCTAACTGATCAACATCCCCTTTTCTGTTTTGCGTTTTGAACAGGATCTCTCTAAGTCACTAATTTGCCCAAGTTGGGCTGTTCGTGGTCTCCCTTCTTCAGCCATGCTGGAATTACAGGAAAGTGCCACCACATCCTGCTGTTTTTCAAACAATTTTTATTAGTGTATGTTTCAGATACATAGTGATGACATTCAGTTTAAGGGATTGTAGCACACACATATATCTTGATTGTTTTTTTCTTTTTTCTTTCTTTATTTTTTTTTTTCAGTACTGGGGATTAAACTCTGGATCTTGCAGTTACCAGTCAAGTGCTTATTCTACTGAGCTATCTCCCTGGCCCCTCTTGATAGTTTATATCTCTCTGTCCCATTTCTCTCCCCTCTCCCTCCTCTATCTCTTCAGAGTCTACCTCCTAGTTCTTTTACACAGGTCTTTCATTTAACTCAGTAACTTATTTATAGTTTGTATCTCTAATATTAAATAAACCATGCAATATTTAATCCTTTGTGGCTGACTTATTTAACTTATTATTATAGCTTCTGTATTCATCCATTTTCCTATAAATGACTCAACTTTGTCCTTCCTTATGTTGAAGACTACTCCATTGTGTAAATATACCACATTTTCTTAATCCATACATCAGCTGATGGACAGATAGGCCACAGCCATGATTGGGCTTCAGTAAGTTGTACTGCTATAAATACAGCTTTTCATGAGTCACTGTAATATAATGTCTTTAGTGCTTTGGGAAGATACCTAGAAGAGGAAGAGCTGAATCAAACGGGATTTCTGTTTTAGGTTGGTGTTTTGTTTTTCTTGAGGACTCTCCATACTGATTGATGTATTATACGATTTTAGTTTTCATCTCTTTAGAACAGGCATTGCTAAGTCTCACAGGCTGGCCTAGAATTTAAGGACCCGTTTTTGTCTCAGCCTCCAGGACTGCTGGGCTTGGGAGGGCATCTGACCACAGTAGCTGAAATGTTCTTACCGCCGATGTGCGTCTACCCAAGGGGATGCAGAGAAAAGAATGGAGGACAGGGTTTCTGTTTTTTCCTCTTACTGTCACAACTGCTCATTCTACATGAAAGGCAGAGAGGTTTACTTTGGCTCATGGTGTGAAGAGGTTTCAGTCTCCAGTCCTCAGAACCTGCCCAGTGCTGGGTGGACCAGAAGGGGCACCAGGAAGGGAGACAGAGCTTTCAGGCCATGCCTCTGGTGATCCCCAGTTCTGATAAGACCCTACTTCTAACAGCAAGTCATCTGTTGCATCCCTTTCATCTGTCACCTTCCAAATATCCTCCCTGTGCTTACACCAGGAGCACCCAGAGAGAAACTGTAAGGATTTCCCTCATGACTGCTCTCAATCCACTCCTTTTTGTTTCTGTTTTTAAATGTCAGTGAACTTGAATCACCGTCAAAAGTTCAGCTGTGTTTAGAAATTGAGCAGGGCTTAAATATTCAGGATGTTTCATTAACTATTAAAAGTAGAACTTAAGTAATTTCAAATAAAGAGACAGAGACAACAGCAGGTGCCAAATAGAAGTGTGCATTTGAAAACAAAGCAAAGAATCTTATTCCTTATGAGACAGGAAAATAAGATGCTAAAATTTAGGTAAGCTTATTAAAATGTAGCTTTATTTTATCAGTGCATCGCAGACTCTAGCACTGCATGCTGACTACGAAGCGTCCTGTGCTTTTCCACTTAATCCAGCTGTTCTCAAGGCTTTGATGGATGGTGCCTCCTGCTCTGCCACTCTGCTCTGTGAGTCATGTAATTGTTTACTGTCCTGGTCCATTTAGTGCCCATTTAGGACCATATCTCATACATATCCAGTGTTTGTGTTTCCTCTCTTTGGTCATAAAAGAAAACATTTTTTGTTTTTTGTATATTCTAGAAGTTCAAGTTATTACAGTAAGGTAAAAATTTGGGAGTAAACTTGGGATCTTTTCTTCCTTCTTTCTTCCTTTCTTCCCACCTTCCATCCCTTTTCTTGCTTCTCTCTTTAGCCCCTCCTTTACTTTCTCATTATTGGTTTCTTCTTTAAGCCAGTATTTTCTCTAAATAATTTCCTTATGTGCTTATATATCTTGCTGTCATAAGGATTGCAAGTCTGAACCCTGGGACTTGACCCTGTCTTAAAATTAAAAATGGACGAGAAATGTAGCTTTGCATGAAGGGCCTAGGCTTAATTCTTAGTTTAAAAAAAATGAAGAAGAAAAACTTATTTATTCTCCATCCAAAAGGTACATTTATGTAAACACAGCTCAATTTAAAAGTTTCAGTGAAATTTTTAAAAAAATTGTGAACATTCTGTATCATTTGACCAAATGCTGTCAATACATTAAAGCAGCAAACCTAAATCATGTTCACAATATTTGACAGGAACTAAAAACTAGGAATTTGAAAGTAAAAATCTCTAATGATGAAATTTTCAAGTAAATCAGATTACACCACCCACTGAGCTTCACAAATGCGAAGTGCACACCGTGGTCAGGTTTGACGTATGTGCAAACATGTGAAAACAGCACAAACAATATTAGAAACACTTCCATCTCCCCCAAGAGCATCTTCCAAAGCATAGCCCCTCCCTCCCAGGCCAGCAAGGTTTGCTCTCCTTTCATCTACTCAAAACCACCCATTTGTTTTCCAGCCCTGTAGAATGATTTACATTTTCTAGAATTTTACAAAGTTGTACTTTAAAAAAAAAAAAGAGGCTTTCTTCACTCAGTGTTCTTATTTTGAAATCCAACCCTGCTGTTATTAGTATTTATTTCTTATTAAAACTGAGTATTACATTGCCTGGATATGCCACACTTCGGTTATTCACATTTTTGTTCATGAATCAGTTTGGGTATATTCCAGGGCTTCATCTTACAAATAAGTCTGTCATGCATATTTTCATATCAAAAATATGCTTTCATTTTTCTTGGAGAAACTTGGAATGGAGTCGATGGACCGTGATATTGTGCACTTTTGAGTTCTCCAGAACTTTCCACAACTTTTTTCTGAGCAGCTGCACCATTTCCATTCCCATGGAAGTGTGTGACTCTGCTGGCTGCTCCCCTCCTCTTCATATTTTGTTTGAGCACACTGAGTAAGTGTGTGGTAGGATCTTCTTACGCCCTTCCTGCCACCTGTGAGCATGAAACTGAAGGGCGCTCTAACACTGAGCTGCATCCCCAGATGTTTTAAGTTTTTCTTTTATTTTGAGACATGGTCTTGCCATGTTGTCTTGGCTGTTCTTGAACTTGTGATCCCTCTGCCTCAGTCTCTTACGGATAGGTGTGTGCCACCATGTCCAGCCTAACATGTTTGTGATTTCGTTTTCTAATAAATAGTGCTACTGAGAATTTTCCTTCCATACTATTTTTCATCTATATATCTTCTTTTGGTAGTCTATTCAAATTTTATTCTCATTTCTTAAAAATAGACTGTCTTTTTTAGAACCATTTTAAATTTACAGAAAAACTGCACAAAATGTTCTCATCTACTCCATAGCATCTTGTATTGGGATGTTAGGTATTTTTCACAAATAATGAAACATTAAAAATAGATTGTCAGCTGGGAAAACAGCTCAGCGGTCTAGGTGCCTCTTTGCTAAGTGCAAGGACCCTGGTTTGATCACCAGTTACCACACGTGGTGCTGGCCCTGGAATCCTTGTGCTCTGTGCTGGCCACCAACACTGGGGATGGTGGAACACACCTGTAATTCCAGTACTGGAGAGACTGAGGCAGGAGGATTGCTGTGAGTTCAAGCCGCTTTAGCTAGTGACATTCTGTACCAAATAAATAAATAAATAAATAAATAAATAAATAAATCTTTGAAAATAGATTGTCATGAAGTAGCCTATTTTTTTTTTTTACCCAAAGTCTTATAGTTTTCCAGTCACTCCAATAGTACAGCACATTAAATTTTCTTATCTGTCCTCATTAACTTCTCTTGTCTAGGAGAGGCTTTTAGCCTCTCCTTTCAGCTGCTAATCCTGGCAGGTTTGAACTGTATGCATCAGGTGTTTTGCAGGTTGCTCTTCTGACTGAAGTCACCTAGGTTAGTCCCATGGTTGTGCTGGGGCTGCAATCTCAGGGAAGGAAGTCCACAATGAAGTCCATTTCCACCATATTTGCTTTTACTACCAGCTTTTATCACTGTTACATTAACCTTTTCAGATTTTTCCACTCTAACATTACCCTTCTATAATCTTTCCACACAATCCTCTGTAGGAAGATGTCACCCTCTTTTAATGCAAAATATTTTCCTACATTACTTGTAATTCTCTCTTCCCCCTCATGTCTTATTCTAGTCACTTATTTAGGTTAATATGGGTTGATTCATGAAAAATTATTATTTTTGTATTCTGGCTTACATACCATTTTAAAATTTCAATAATTATGTTATTATTGTTGTTCGTGCTCAAATTCTGCCAAGGCTAGCTACTGGGAACTCTCCTGCTTAGTCCTTATATCCCTCTGACTACACCTTTCCCATTGGAAGCCTGTATTTTGTTTTTGTTTGTTTTATTTTGTTGAGGATCTCCTTCATCTCTGGTGTAAATATTGCTCCATTTTATTTCCACAGTAAATTAGGGTTTCTTTCTCCTCATGAGATTCCAGGGTCTTTTGAACATCCTTGATTGAAGTCCATTATAAAATGCAGTGCTCACACATGGTGTGTAGAAGTCTGTGGCCCATCTTTTTATCTTCCGAGCAACGCCTTTTGAAGACAAGAAGTGTTTAATTTGTTGAATACCCACTCAGGACTCTTTTTGTTTTATTTTAGGATATTTCCAGTATTAAATCTAAGAAATTTTTGCCCAATCCATTGATATACTTTCTAGAAGTTTTGCAGCTCTAGGTTTCATTCTTGGATTTGTGACCTGCTTTTTTACCCCTAGGTCATGGGGTTAAACTCAGGGTCTGATGCTTTCTAAGGTATTGTTCTACTAAGGCTGCATCCCCAGGCCTTATGATTCATTTTCATCTCTTTGGAGCATACTGGATGGAATATGACTTTGAAATTTGCTTAGCTACCTATTTGGTTCATTGGCTCAAATTGAATCCAGGGCACTGCATGTGCTAAGCACAGAATTTACTACTAAGGTGCACCCCAGACTTAACTGACTTCAGCATACTTGGTCCTAGTTGTCCAATGCTGTTTGATAGAGAGAATGTGCTTTGACCTCTGCTTTCCCTATGTACCTTCACTGAATCACGAAGGGCCACATCTCACGTGTCTATCTCACACGCTGCGCTCCCTTCTTCTGGTCAGTTTTCTATCCTTAAAGTCTAGCCACACTTTCTTGATTACTGTACTTTTATATTATCTGGAAATTAGGACAACAGCTCTCCATGAGTTGTACTTCTTTCTCCAATGTGTTCGGTTAGTACTCGTTATATATTTCTTGTATGTTTTTTTTTTTTTTTTTTTTTTCTTTTTTTAGACAGGGTCTCACTGTGCAGTTCAGGCTGGCCTTAAGCTCACTTTGTAGCTCAGGCTGGTCTCGAACTCACAACAATCCTCCTGCCTCAGCCTCCCTAGTGCTGGGATTACAGGCATGCGCCACAACGCCTGGCTCTATTTCTTGTATGTTTAACCACCAGTTTTACTTTAATAGTTGTTACTACCCACTATATTAAGAGACTCCCTAAAATTTTTGGGAATCTATTTGAAAGATGACCAACCCACTTTAAAACAATGCAAAGATCAGTGAGTGAGAAGTATATTAAGAAGGAAAAAAATGGAAATAATGAAAGCAAAATATACTTTATGACATTTATAATCAAAGAGGTGAACACATAATGTATCAAAATTTTAACTTGAAAGAAAAGAATATCTGAATTTTATTTTTTATTGGTAGATATTTGTTAGTAGTATTATTTTTATTAGTATTATTAGTATTTTTGGCTAGTAGATACATAATGCATACATTCATCTTTAGAGGTTGGTACTTACACATATTGTCTCCTAATTGTTCCACTTCCTCCAATTAAAAGAGATCTATTAGAAATATCCAAGACAGGAGAAGGCAAGGGAAAGAAGCACTACCCTGCCAGCGAGAGGTAATTTGTCAAATCATCAGTTTTGGTGTCTGTGTTAAATACTGGATCTTTTCTTCACAGGTGCTTGAACTGACAGTTCATACGTAGTACTCTAGGTCCCCAGCTGTAGGGAAATTGGTGGTTAGTGGGGCGGGCATTACCATTTCAGCATCTAGGCTTTCATAGAAGTGACTGTGGTTTTCAGTCCAGTGCCTTGTTATCTGGGGCCGAGCATTGTGTCTTTTCCCACAGTGAGGGAAGAAATTTAAGGGTTGGTGGATTTCAAGCGCGCCTCCTCGGGAAGCCCCATAGCCCCAAGCTTTCTACTGCACTGAGGAAGGTCGGGTTGCTATTAGTTAATACCCTCACTTACGGGTCTTTGATTTCATCTCGCTCTGCCAGTGTTATTACTGCCCCTGCATGTTCTTTTCACCATCCCAGAATTCATTTACATCTCTCACCTGTTGTTATTTTCTCTGTAATTCTTTTTGTCCTTGCAGGTCCATTCTGTAATTAGCGATACTTTTCATTACTTTCGTTTCTAAAGGGAGTAGGGATAAACGGTAGAGTGTAATCTACCGTGCTAAACGTTGCTACAAGAAGTATGATTTAATTATCAAATTGTAAAAGTTACATTAAAATGAGTGCACAAGTCGACAGGTGAGGCCACCTCGATTTCTTCATTTCTGTGACCCATGAATCACAGTGTGCATGATTTAAGCATAAATCAAACAGTAAATTGACTGCTTTATGATGTCCACGTGCCATGCTCTCAAGAGACTCCTAACAAGTACAGGGCTTTTCTGCCTTGAACTGCAGGTTACACTCTTAATGTGCTGGACTGTTGCTCTGTGGTTTATGTTTAATTTCAAACACCACACATAAAATGGGTAAAAAGAGTTTGCACTTTGAAGACCTGTCACTCCTTGCACAGGGAATCTCAGGGTGGCATAGATTTTAAGCCCAAATTGTTGGAAGTTTAAGAAAGAAGTAGCTTAGTGACAGCATCAGGATTGTAAAAAGGCCACGTCATCACTAGCAGTTCTAGGAAAAAGTTAATTAGCATACTAATACTTGTTTTTAAAAGGTCCCCTGAACGAGGTGGGACATTATTAACTTGTTAGCTTAGGTTCACTTTCACAGATGTTTCCTATAATATTCAAAAATAGAAATTAAGTTTAATTAGTGTCACGTGACATATAAACAGGTCCTTTGCATGTGCACTTGTTGGTTTACACTTGCTTGTACTGTGCTCTCCTTGCGATGGGATGCTTCGCTCCTCTGGCTCTGTGATTGTTTTCATTTCCATTAAAAAACAAAGGCACAAGTAATAGAACGAAAGCCTGCAATCTAGGCTAGGCAGTGGATCCTGGAGGTCGATGAAAACCCTGCCTGAACTGCTATTCTCCCAACAGAGCTCGTAGGAAGGCCCTTCTCCAGCGGCTGTTTTTGCTGATGACATGCCAGATGTCTTTACAGATATGTCTCAAACAAAAAAAAAAAAAAAAGAAAGAAAGAAGTGGAGGGGGTTGGGGGTTGGGGGATAGGAGCGCAGTTACAGGAGCTGTGCTCTTAAAGCAGTGGCTCTGGAAAGATGACTGATTTTATACTTCCTAGATCACCACACAAGGATGACTTCAAATGATATTCATCAACAGAGAAAGAGAGTCTTATCTGATTTCTAAATCATGGTTTATACCTAGCAAATGGCCTGAGAGTGGCCCTGGCTGCTGCCCAGAACTGGGAGGCTTTGTCCTATGATAAGTTCTTTGAATTTCATTTAAAACTCTTTTAAATTGCTAGCTTTGCATATTCCTTTCATTGTCCTGTAATTCAATTTATTTCTGCACTTCAGGACTTGTGGGCTACAACCTGAATGCATGATGTGTAACAGCAAGCACAGAGGCAGGGTATGAATTTTACTTTCAAGAATATGATGTTAAGGTGTTTACAATGTAAAAACCGAGTTGTACTCCTGTTGTAAATATGAACACAGTGCTCTAAAAAGCTCATGGATTTCTATGTCTTATTTATAAGTACCCAAACCCTCCATTGTGCCTGCTTTTTTCACATTATTTGTCTTCCAAAGAGCTTGTTTCTTATCTAAAGGTGATGGTTTGGGCCAATATTCACCCTTGTGAAGTTATCATTATTAGCTTTGATGGGGTGTCAGCCCATCATTAGGAAATTTCAACTTCAAACTTTGGAGTTAAAAAATATTTACTGTTTGCTCATTTCCATATTCACTAGGAGTTTATGGTCAGGAGTATGTCTTGTTATCTTATTAAAAATATGTTCAAAGCTAACAGAATGAAAGTAAAATAACTATGTATTTCTCTCTCTCTCTCTCTCTCTGTCTCTCTGTCTCTCTGCCTCATCCCTTCTCTCTCTTTTATTCTTTATCTCATAATAGTAAACATAGAAAATTGGATTCACAGCTATCAGAGTTTGAATGATATTTCTTATTCATCACATTCTAGGTTAGATTATGCATCTGTTATTCAAAGCATCAAACTGTTACAGAATGTGTAGGAAAAATAAAACTGCCTTGGAGGCTGGGTGCTACATTTTTAGTGTTCTTGAATCTAGGTGTAAATTGAGATGGAATAAAACACGCGAGAGCAAACAGGAGAAGAATTAAAAACCCTTTGCCTCTGTTCTTTTGTTTCCTTCACTATGGAGCATAATCAGTCGTTTACAACAGGGTTAATGCACCGTCTTCCAGCACGCTATTATCCTTTCGCAGGAGCACACTCACTTTATTAGCTGTGCAGTCTGCAGTCTCTGGGGCTGTGTGGGGTGGGTGTGTCCATCACAAACACCTCCTGGTGCCCTCTGTTGGCGTGCTGCAATTGTACACCAACATTCCCATCAAGAGCCCGGCAGCTGCAGGTAATTTCAATGGTGCAAGCTCTAATTTTAATTAGTATAATCAACTGACACCAAAAATGGAGGAAAGGTCATTCTTTTTTCTCACTTGTTATTGAATATTCAGATTTTGCATCTGTTCTGCTTGCAAGTGAAATCTGAGTTTATTACTTTCTTTCCAAGCAATCTTCATTTTGTTTTAAATGAAGAAAATTTCAACTTACTCCAGTTATTTTAGTGGAGCTCAGTATTATCTTTTCAAAGTAACATTCTTCTTTGGGTTTTGTGTTTCTAAAAATATATTCAAAGTAATGATACAATTATGTGAGCAAAATTTAAAACATCATTATTAAAATTTGTATCTCAATCTGTGTTTTGTTGATGGAAGAAGAAAATGGTGTCCAATAGTTATCTTAATAACATTATTAAATTATTACTATGAAAAGACATCTTACATATAAAAATTAAAACCAAACACTGTGAATTAAACAGCACGCACAATATATTCTATAATTCACTGCTGTGATTTTAACTGGAGAAAATGTGAGCCAGTCTATTGTGAATTGAGTTGTTTGACCAAAAAGCTAAATTGAGTGTGTACCCCAGGCCCTGTGAATGTGAATTATTTGAAAATTTTATCAAATTATAAGAAGACCGTACTGAATTGGAGAAATCCAATGATGAGTTATTAGAAGAAGAGAAAACAGAGATACACTAAGGAAAACTAGGCAGAGCAGGAACTACTTTGCCACAAGCCAAGAGATCCTGAGGATTGTTACGCACCATGAGAAACCAGGAAGAGCCAAGCTAGTGAATACATCTGAAGAGATCCTTTGTACAAAGTTTCAAACAATTTTAGGGCTAACAGTCTCAGGGCCAGTCTTGTGAGTATATTACTGTTTGGCCTTCTATTCCTGGCCCCTGTTCTTTCATGTTTTGGCCTGGATTACAGCAACCCAGAGTCAACTTGCAATATTACTTCCAAATTCTAGGACTCCAACAAGATGAAGAGGGCCAAACATAGATAACCCAGAGGGGAATTAGATAGAATATACAGAAAGATCATATACAAAATGATGAAGAGATGACACAACATGTTAAGAAGAAGGAATAAAGGGAGGAAAGAATTGGTGATCTGGAAAATTAGGGAAGATTGAATAATATCAGTTTTAATCACAAAAATATTAATCTGAATTTGGCAACAATGTGTCAGAATAAAACACAGGACTACCAATCCACAAATACCTCTATGAAGTGATGATTTAATTTGAAAGAATTTGATGATTCATCAGTGTAGCTCCTGTTTAAACCAAATATGTTATTGGAAAGGCATATCATAAGTTTTTCAGAGCAAGAAAGGACAATAGACACTTAGAGATCGGAACTCTGTTGTTAAATTAGCATTTTACATGTTCATGGAATAAACTCCAGGTGGGTAGCTTCACTGAATTCTTTTTCTTTAGATATTGTTAATAGGAGCTTCTGTAATACTTAGTTCATTATTGTGTTATAAAGTACTGTAAACATTTTCACAAAACATGATACAAAATATTACCGAGTCCTGTAAGAACTTTTGGTGTACATGAGTGATTATACCTAACAATTCCCAATACAACATTGTTCTTTGCAGAAAACCTGAGAAGAAGCCTGCCTGCCCCTGCATATAGATAAGAGTCTAGGATATTTTTGAGAAGTCACTGAAAAAAATTGAACAATTTATAAAAATCTACTGTCACTAAAATATGCAAAACCCAAAATATTACTACTGTAAACCCTTTTCTGATCATTTTTCTACCATCTATATTATTTTTTTCTTACAATTGTTTTCTATTTTACATATTTTGATTATTAATCATTAAAGTTATTTAATTTCCAACATGCTCTTATCCTGAAAAATGTGTATTCTCACCAGGTCAGTCCATCCTATCTTTTCTCCCACCCCAAGTCATGTTTTCCCTCTCTATTGCCTACCCTCCTAGGTGTTTTGATTTTGAGACCATCCAAAAGTATGCTGCTTTTGTTGTGAACTCAGATATATTCAATAAAACTTGGCAATTTCCAAGAGAGCTGTTTATCACATCACGATTACCCCTATTATTGACAATTTGATTAAGATAATTTTGTCTTTTACCTTAAAAATGTGTTGTGAGGGGTGGGGAGAGGTGAGCTATGATGAATATTAATTAGGATCTTAAAGATCCTTTCTATTAATTAGAATCCCAAGACTATAGGCTATAAAATATTCCCTTGAAAGGAGAAGGCCTATGCCTTTGAGAGTCAGAATACTCATACTAACTTGAAATTGTGTGGAATATGCATCTTAGGTCCTGGAAGAGACCTGTGCCTTTGACATTTTAACTCTTTCCAGTTGTTTCTTCAAATGTCTAGTTTCAGGTGCTTGTAATCTTGTTCCCAAAAGGATTTACACAGGTGTTTTCTATGTAAATGTGAGCCACAATATTTTCTCAACTTACACCTTAATGGACGTTATTCATGTAGCTCACTCCTTTCCAAGAGCCTGCGCTGGGAAGAGACAGAGCCCGGGAGCCTGGAGATTAGACGTCACCCAAGTGTGCTGCGAACTCATCTTGGTCCATGTCTCCACCGCAATTTCTTCAATGTTCGATACCTAATTCACGTCTCTTTGTATGATTTGGTTGTGCTCATTTGATTAGAGACTGCCAGCATGCTCCATATTCCCCCAGGTCACTAGTGCAAGCATATTTGTTTGTCCTGGACTGCACTGTATTAAATAGGCTGATTAGAAATGTGAGGTGGGAAGCTCCTGCTAAAGATGGGTGGCCCTCATGTGGCTTTCTTCACAGGCTGACTTCCCTTCTCGGTTTGCTTCTATTTCTGAGCCTGGCAATCTTCTCTATGGCACAATCCTCCATTGTTTTGCTGAATACCATAACTTTCACACAATGGCTTTAATTTTATTACGATAATTTTTTTGTATTTTGTACAGGGTCTCACTGCACAGCTTGGACTCATGGTGGTCCTCTTGCTCTCGGCCTCTCCAGCACTGGGATTATAGGTATGTGCAACCATGCCGGGTTTCGGTGGCTAGCTCAGCACACCTGGGAGTGGGATTTGCAGGGTGTGTGGTGCCAGGGATGGAACCCCGGGCCCTGTGCTTGCCTAAGCAGGTTCTTAGTGCACTGAGCTATCTTGCCACCCCTTAAGATACCTTTTGTCACTTTTTTCCTTTGTGCTATTTTGTGTATTCATTGTGTTTTCCTCAGTAGAGCCCTCCTTTCAATTCTCTAGGGTGCTTAAGGTCACCCTAGTGACAAGCCTGGGCTTACCTTGACAGTTTTCCTCTTTTCAAGCTCCCTGTAACCCATTTTGGTTTTCTCTTCCTGCTGTGCTCACCCTCAGGGCTTTGTTCTCCTTTGATTTTTAATAGTTTCTTTTCTGCACTGTATTTATGTCCTTGTTCTCTTGATTGTCTCATCTTTTCCTTCTTTCCTAATTTACTTAAACTCCACTGTCCAAGATATTTTGTTCTTCATAAATTACTGAATTTATTCAATTCAGTTCTATATTATAAATAAATATCCTTTATCACTAAAATCCTTCAAATTCCTTTGACAAATCTGGTAGCTTTCTTTAAATATAAATACTGCTGATTTTAATAAGAAATGATGTAGGAGAAAGCCAGTCTTTAACTTGATCAGTCCAAAAAAGAACTGGCAAAACTCACAACTGTGAAGTGAGAAATAGGAAAAGGAATTTGGGATGGTGCAAATTTATGTTAAGGTCCATCATTCGATAACAACGAACCCCAGAAAACACTCATTGGTGAAGCTGCCACAGTGCTTCAGATTAGGGTCTGGATTACCTGAGTGAGATAGAACAGTTTATTTAAACATACTGAACAGATCTTTATTAAAGCTTTGTTATACAATTAAGCACATTCCTATGTGATGTGAAGAGCAGGGGTGTGTGTGAGGAACTATGTATACCTTTGGGGAAGACAATAAGTCACGTTCTCTGTGGCTGTCTCCTGGTAGTGTGATTTCTTTGTGCTTGAAGCATATTACTGCTTCAATCAGCAGCCATCTGGGCTTTAGAATTAATGCTCTAACTTCAGTAACTATTTCACAGAACTTATTGATTTTTTTTTCTCTGAAACCTCTCCTCTGTCCTGTTCTCACTGTCCCATTAATATTCCCTTGGTTGAGTCTTCCTTAAAGTAAAGTAAATAATTTTGTTGGCCCCAGACTGGTCATTTCCTACCTCTTATGTTCTCTCTTTTGCTTTAAAGGGGCCTTAAAATTTTTTTTTTATATACTTTCTTTCTCTTCCTTCTTACCCTTTCATGTATGAAAGGGATATTTGCTTATGCATGTCTCTGTTATCTACCATGTACCCTATTCTGAGCTCTGGCCATGCTAAGGTGTTTCTAGGATGTTGTCTTCCTTAAGACGTTGACAGTCTTGTCAGGCTGTTTGATCCTTGTACTTTTGCCTACTCCAAAAACCTTTAGCATCTTTCCATGATTTTCTATTTAAGAATCAAGTTTATTAGAGCTTGCAAGCTCCTTCACATTATGATTTGGTGGAAGAGGGAGGAAACACGCAGAGATAACTGGTGGCTTACAAGGTGTAATGAAGACTTGTCCCACATTTGTCTGAGTTTCAAATGCCCAATCAAGTGCCCCAAGAGATGAAATGAAACTACAGGTCAACTGTAGAGCAGCTGTACATCAGGGCCTCTGGTGTGTCACCCTACTACAGTGACTGAGTGGGACATGGCAGAAATGTCATAGGTCAGACAGAGGGCCTCCTCCCCCTACACAAAAGCTCAGAGAGGGAAGGGCCTGAGGCTCTGCGCTCTGTCATAAAAGGTCAGAGATGGACTATATGGCTTTCAGAGGGTGCTGACTCTGAAAGTACTAGCGTACAGTCTAACTCTCTACTTGAACCCGGGCCATACTGCTTATAAACCCAATATTGATACTTAAATACTGTTTTATTAAATCTACATTTTAAATTATGGAATGTCAGGTAAAGAATAAGCATCAGCCAAAAGAACTTTCCCTTCTATTTAGGACAAAGAATTAGTGCATTTTCAGTTGTACACAGGACAGTTACATCATGTTAGGTGAAATTATAAACTTGCTATTCTTTGTTTGCAGATTTAGCACTGGCTTGAGGAGATACTGCCACCAAGCAGACCGAAAACCTACACAAGTCACAGGCTTTGGATAGAAGGTTCTTGCTCTGACAGTGGGACATACTTAACTCAGGCTAACTCTCATGCTTCCTTATGTAGCAAATACTTCTTAAACTCAGGATACTTGACCATCAAACTGCTTCCAAGTGATTTAGCTGAATCTCAGAAAAAATTTTAAAATATTTTTTAAAATATTTTTTAAAAAGTAGTTTTTCCAATGGGATATAATGAAAATTACTAGGCATAAGAACAGCAAAACTACCACTTACAGTGAAGACAAAAATATCATTTGGTCAAACAAATCTACTGGTCAGTCAAAACTGACAGAAACTAGCGTGAGCAGGCAAGAACACGAGGACCCTTATCATCCTAGATGCTAAGATAACCAAAGAGAATATTAAAAGTAACATAAAGAGAATAACCAAGATGCAAAATATACCAAATGGAAAATATAACAGATAAATGATGAAGGAAATACTAATGAATTTATAGATACACCAACAGAGCTTATCTAATACAAAGCTGATTCAGATAAGGCATAGAAAGTAAATGGCCAGCATCAATCAGCTCTAGGATAATATTTAATTACCCACTATCCAGACAATTGTAGTTTCCTAAGGAACCAACAGCAAAGGAATATTTGCAGAAATGACTACAATTTTTCTAAATTTGTTGAAAACTGTAATAAAGCTGCAGATTAATGCATACAATAAAACAAGAAATTGACTCTAATTGCATGAAATAGAAAGAAACCTATGCCAAAGCCCATGACAAAAAAAAATCCAAAGTAGATGATAAAGAGAAGATATGATGAGAACTCAGGGAAAAAAGACATCACAAATGAAGACCAAGGCCACCAACAAGGACAGATCTGCCACTGGAAACAACACAGACAAGAGGAGCAGGGGTAGCATCTTTAAAGAACTAAAGGGAAGACCAAAAATGAGACATGGGCACTTTGAATTCTATAAATGGCAAAAAATATATTTCAAAAATAGTGATAAAATACAGATGTTTTTCAGCCTATGAAGAGGAATGAAAGAAAACCCACAACATGGATGTTCTCATTTAAATTTTCTTTCAAAACACAACTGGAGCCGTAAGAAGTTGAGGTCTCCGGCTTACAGAAGTAAGTGTGTGCCCGTGATTGAAAAAGGAGAAGAGGAACAAGCAGAGAAACAGGAACACAGGATGGTGTGAGATCTCATAGCATCACCATAATATGGGCTAAAAGACCGGGAGAAGGCACCGGGAAACAGCTGCTTCCAGCTGAAAACAAAATGGCAAAAAAGTGAAGACCAACGTGTGTTAGCCCCAGGTAGAATGACACAGAAAGAATCATTAGAGATGGATCGCATCGCTCAAAAATGGTAAAGGTTTGAAAAGTGACTCTTCACCTGATGTGCGTGCAGCAAAATGGGTAGAAATGCAGCAGACAGACACAGAGATAGTCTCCATCATAATAAGGAATTGTAACACATCCCTTTAACTTTAATTCATTGAAATGAAAGCAAGTGGATAAATGAGATGCAAGTGAATTATCAAACTTGACTAAACATGGAGAATTCTGCATGCCGCACTGACAGATGACACATTTTTCCACTGGGGATGTGGGAGATGCATAACAGGATTTCAAACTGCGGTGCCTGCGCTTGCCTAAACATCTGTGATTTCCCCCCACAAGATAATTAAACAAAGCATTAGTAATAATGGTAACAAATTACAAGCAATGAAGAACATTTCAAGAAGTTTCCTGGAATGGAGCTCTGGTGCCAATAGTGGTATATTTGCTTTGAAATTTTAAGAAGAGTGTGTCGTGATGCCACAGAATAATGTCACATTAACTGTGCAATGATTTTTGAGAGTGCGTTTACATTAGAGTATGGTAAGTGAGGTAGGTAACCGGGTAGAAGACACAAGCAAGTGGGCACTCTTGGAGCTGTGTGCCAAGCCTTGTCAATATTTTGCCTAAGAAGCTTCATGTGTTTCACTCTAGTATTTGTCCTGGGATTTAAGATTTCTAAAGAATTCACTTGCATTGGTGGATGTTTTTTCTTTTATACATTTGGTTGTTGCAAGGTCTTGGACTCATAGTGATCCTCCTGCTTTCAGCCTCCCCAGTACTGGGATTACAGGCGCTTGCCTCCAGGCTGACTCTGGAAGGCTCAGTGAGCCCTGGGGGTGGGGCTGGCAATGAATGTGGTGTTGCAGAGAGGACTTCGGTGCCTGAGCTTGCCTAAACAGGGGCTTTAGTCTACTGAGCTATCTTCCCCGCCCACTACATTTTTAACTGTTGTATGAAAATATGTTAAGGAAGCTTTTTGTGCTTCTTTATCTTTTTCAGTCCTGGGAGTTGAACCCAAGAGCCTATCACATGCACTCTAAACACTGCCCTATGACTGGATTATATCTCAAATTGCTTGTGACTCCTTTTACAGGTTTAGCACATCATTGAATTAATAGGGATCTCAAAGGTACCATGAGATCTCATTGGTAAAGACAATTTTTAAGTGTTTCATTTTTTCAATATACATTTTAAATATTTTTTCTAAGCGACTAGCAAATAATCTACTGTTTAAAAAAGCTTAATGAAATTATTTATGCAATTTTGAGTGGTAATTTCATTTTCAAAATTACTCAGATAATATTCCCAGAGGAGCATTCTGCTTCTCTACAAAAGTTGTTTTATATTATAGTCAGTGGGCTCACACATTTCGTTTCAGTTCGCCCTTTTCTCCCTACCACCAATAGATGTAGATCAAGTCTGAAGTCCTCAAACTCTAGTGTACGTCTTGACAGCATCTGTGGCTTTCCAGAACAAGCAAGATGAGGCTCTTGTGATGAGCTCATGACCTCTTCCACACCGAGAGGTCATGAGCTGTTATTCTACGTGTGTAACCTCATTTCATTCATGAGGAAATCATACTGCCTTTTTCTTGTTGTGGAAGTTTATCAATGGAGACTACAAAGCAGCTCCAAGCAGGACTTCATTAAGCAACTGGCTGATAAGTCTGTCCAAGGCCTAGGTCCATTGTCTGGAGAATGGTGGCAGACTCATAGGAAGTGGCGGGTGAAGCCATAAGGCCTGAAAGACTTGGCTACAGCTAAAGACAGAGGGCTACAAACCCCAGTAGATAGAGACTGTAGCCTCTGGGCATCTCTCTCCTGGGTGGAGACCTTCCTGGAGTTAAGGTAGCTCTCCTAAATTAACATAATGCCTTACTTGGAGAAGTCCTTGAGCAGTTCCTGCCCTTCTTGAGTATTCACCTACATTGTTCTGATAACTAAATAGCTTATTATTTGTCATGAGGGTCATTTTTACTTTATGTCCCTCTTTTTATCATATAATTAAGACTGGTCTGTTTATGTATTAAGTGAATTTCAAGCTGCTGTAACAAATTATCACAAATGTAATGGCATGAAACAAGCCAGATTTGTTCTCTTACACTTCTCTGAAAGTCTTATACAGTCTCACATGTCATGGCTTTGGCAGAGCAGTGCTCCTTTCTGGAGACTAGACAAAAGAATCTCTCCCCTCACGTTTGTTGGCTTCTAAAGGCTTTGGGCCTTTCTCAAATCACAGCCTCCTACTCCATTCCCAAAGCTAGCAAAGGCGAGCCCTGTCTCTCCCACAGCCACAACTTGCTGACCTGACTTCTGTCTGCATCTATTTCTCCTCCATGTGAAAGACCCCTGTGGTCACCCACATAAGCCAGAGCCATATTCCTATTTTAAGGGGAGTGGATTTTGTCATCTTAACTCCACTGGTGAAACCTTACTTTCTCTTTGCCCTCTGAGGTGCTGTTTTGTCACATTCCAGGGGTCAAGGACTGAGGACACCTCCCACCAGCTCTCCAGGGGAGCATCCTGCCTGCCATGGTTTGCTTTTTCTCACCTCAGCTTTGCTCTCCTGCTCATACATACTTTCACTCATTCATTTCCCTGTACAAAATCAGTTTGTATCATCTAACTTGTCACAACTCCTATCGCATTCATTGCATGTAGGCACAAGCACCTGGCAATTTCATGGAATCTTTCCATGTGCTCAAGTCCACACATGTTAAAATGCAAATTATTTTACCATTTCTTGTCCTCTTGCAGCCTTACTATTTTACAGTTATGATGTTCTTCCTTTCTCCCCTTCATTTTTTCCTTCCCTATGTCCTCCCCGGAAGTTATTTGTGCTGCTAAATTACATTAGGTATACATTTCATTTCAGGATTTTAAAGGCAACATTAGATAACTTAAGATCTAGAGATATTCACTGTATGAGACACAGGGAATTGACTCCTTGGACTATGCAAAGGAAACCTCTTCAAGGCTAATAAAATTGGTCTGTCAAAAACAGAGCAATCAGAACAAAACAAAAGAAGCAGACACACACACACATACACAAACACACACACATCACACTGAAAAAAGAAAAATAAATAAGTAAACACTATACACCCCACCTACAAATACTTAGGACATTCACAAAAACTTAAAACTGCAGGTAGTAGAAATAGTGACTTTCCTACATCATTTAATTGTTTTACTTTTATCAAGAATCTCTGACTACAGCTAAGGGTAGAGGGAGGTGCATACCCAAGATTCCAACTCCTGGGAAGCTGAGGGAGGAGGATTACTATGAGTTCAAAGCCAGCCTGAACTCTAGAGTGAAATGTTATTTTAAAGAGACAAAAAACATTTCTGGTTACAAACCTTGATAAGAGAATGAAATAGATCTATCTCCCAGCCTGTTACATTGAGCAATAGTGAAAATTAAACAAATGATTGAGCAATTTAAGCCAAAAATAGATGACTTAAAACAATTTTGTAAATAAGAATTTTAAATGTTTTCATTTCATGTCCTTTTGTATATACACATTTTCAAAATTAAGATTCAATTTTTTTGTGACAGTTTTGATTTCTCTTTATATGATTTATAATATAATTCCTCCCAGAAAAGTTTCTTTAATTTTAGGTTTCAGTCTGCAATCAGCTGGGTCTAAGGTAGGGTAGCATGGCTGAGGGGCAGTACATCAAGGTGGCAGAAATCAGCAACAGCAAGAGAAAAAGTGGAGGAGAATAAGCCTCTTTTTCTTCCTTAAGCGTATTCAGGAATACCACCCTAGGCCAGGTGTAGCGCACACACCAAGTCCGTGCCCTACTCTTGCACAGGCTGAAGATGTGCACAAAGTGAAGACTCCCATCCCAGGCTGCACGGAGCTGGAAATGCTGGGACTCTGTTTGCTGAGGTGATGAAATGAAAACAAGGGGCCCAGGTTTAACAAGCTGTCCTCACAAAGCCCTCTCATGCCTGCAAGGAGCTCTGTGGGGACATCCAGACACAAACTGTAACAGCTCTGTTGGATTTTATCAGCTTCTTTCCTAAATATGATAGAGAAACTCATTATTCTTCTTCAGAATTTCTCCCTGAAAAGTTTCTTCCTATGCACTGTGGGTGGAGTGGCAGTACAAGTAGGTTGAACATAAGGCCCTAAAGTGTCTGTTCTCCACAGGACTGTTGTTGTAGGGAAAGAAACTCCCAACCTACTAGAAGTCTGTTATTATTTCATGCTCTCTACAGCCAAAGAGTGAATTTCAGGAACAATGAAGGTTAAATAAAGTGTCTAGCTGTGAGAGAGAGAGAGAGAGAGAGAGAGAGAGAGAGAGGATCCTCAGTGGGTGGTGAAGGATTCTGCCTTTTTAGAGATTTTTAAGAGAAAAATTACAAGGTGAGGTGGGTCCAAGTTGGGGAAAATGGGAAATCACAAGGTGGGCATGATGAAGTGGGACGAAACTATTGTCAACAAACAACATTAAGAGCATAATTGCTCAGGTAATATTGATTAATTAGGGTTCGTGCAGAACAGGGGCTTTTCCTATAGGGAGTTGAGTTCGCCACCCTTCCTGGATTTTTCAAGGTAATCAATATCTATTTAGATTATTAATCCCTGATGTTTATTCTTAAGAAGTATGTGAGTACATTCCTTTCATTTTTATCTTGTTCTCAGGGGTGGTGTCTGTCTTCTCCATGGTGGCAAGACACACTTCTTCTGCACTGTCTCCTTTGAGGGCCTAGCACTGTCTGCTTGGCTATAATATTTCTACCTAACTTAACTGTCTAAATACAATTTCAGAGTTACTTTCTGTGAGGGATGTGCTATAGAAAAGACAACAGAGTATGAAAAGAAAAAAAAAAGTAAAAGATGACTTGTGGCAATTCTATGACTTGAAGGTCTCACGTGATTTCCTGCTCCAATTGGCACCTGTGCACCTTCATTTCAAACTGTGGCTCCGTAGATGGTGGCCCTCCACCTACCACAGCTGCCAGGAGCAGCCCACCTTGCCTGCTCTTCGTGTACCACATTTTTGAGTACCTGGGTGAGCTCGCTGTCTGTATTTTTGAGCCCTCTTTTCTAGTAGGCAAGAGCAAGAACTTAAAACCATTGTCAACTTTCTTTGATGGACAGGATGTACTTTATTTACTTCATCCAATCATCATGCTATGTCTTTAGCATTCGTGCTTTTACTACTTCCCAAATGAAGAAAATCACAAGACATTTAGGGAGGTAAATGCCTCTCTTACCCTTACGTTGTCTGCACAAGGCCCATGCATGTATTACAATCTGGTGCCAATTTGTATTCTTCATTACCTCATTTGAAAAAAAAATAACTTAGCATTTATTTAGCATTTTAAATGTGTCAGATAGTGAGCTAGGCCTTGAGAATATAATGATAAATAAGATAGAGAATATTTATCTGCTTCCTGGGAGATTAAGTTCTATTGAAGAAAATCAAAGCCAGGAAGTAGATTAAATAGTTGATGTGTAGTCACTTTGATTACATGAAAAGCATGTTATGGGTTGTGTCTAAGCATCCCCCTAAAGCCTCGTGCTGTCATGAGGAGAGTCTAGTTTGTGATTAATTCATGATCCAGTGCAGGGGTTTGTGGGTATGAGTGCTCCATCTGCCTTGGGGTGTACAGTGTACGGTGGGGAGAGAGGCTTTCTAACTGCTGCCCCTCTCTTGGGCTTTTGCTGTTTTCTATCACCATGAATGGATGCTCTCTGCCCTGTGCCACTCTGCCTTGGAGCCAGCTGAATATAGACTGAAATCTCCACTAACTGTGAGCTAAATAAAGCTTTCCTTCCTTAATTTTGGGCATCTGGTATTTTGTTCCCACAACAAGAGGAAAGTAACTAAGACAGAGTCTGAAAGGGAAAAAATCTATTGCAAGGAGAAACTTTCCTTGTGTATGAGCCATGGAAGCTAAATCCTTAGATAGGGGCTGGAGAGATACTTCAGTGGAATAGTGCTTGTCTGACAAGTGAAAGGTCCTGAGTTTGATCTCTAGTACTACCAAAAAAAAAAAAAAAAAACTTAGATAGACAAAGCATGGGACATGCAGAGTGACAAGGGAGCAGCAAGAGTGTTCCAGGCATGGATGTAAACCAGGATGGAGCAGGGGAGGGGGTCACCTGCAGTGGAGGTAAACCTGGGGAAGACATACAGGGAAAAGAATTAGGAATGTTACTGGTAATATCCATCCAAATCTTGAAGACATTGTAATTTCTTATAGCAGGAAAAGTCTTATATTAACATATACCTGAGGTCAGATATATCTTTTCCTCCTGAAAGGGTCAAGAGGAAATGAAAGCCTAGGGTGGAGTCACTATGTTCCCTTGTGTTTCTCATCATCTGGGCTATAAATTTTAATGCTCTATTCTGGTGACACCCCCACCTTGGAGGCAGCCACTGAGAGAGATCTTTCCTGGAACAGTAGTAGGAAAATAATACACAACACAATTGACAAAGTCGACATGCCACTTGCTGGGCTGTGCTAAACGTGCAATCAGAACTTCTAATAGGAAAGATTAGTTTAGTAAAATAATATTTTCTGTGGTTTTCATAGACATGAAGGACAAATCCTTCTGAGGACAGCATGGTGGGGGAAGCCAGCTCTGTTCTCCCAGGTCGTGCCCTGGGTGGGAAGTCTCAGCACGCACACACACGTGGTTTGGTAAGAAGATTGCCGCTGCGCTGGTAAAACCTGCTCAGGCAGTCTGCTCCAGCTTAGGTTTTATTTGTGCTTTGATTTCCCTGTAACTCACTTCTGAGTTTCTGTTTCTCTAGCCTGGAAGCAGCAGCCTTGTCATTTTGACAGAAAATTTCCCAGTGAGTTTTTCATTGTTTTGTTGTTGATTTAGAGTACAGGGGTGAAATGATAATGTACTGATGAGGAAAGTGGCACCATAGGTTAGGGCCAGGCAAATTTCCACGGGCAGGCTGCCAGGTCTTCATGGGCTAGGCAAAATAGAGGGCTTAGCCAATTTTCCAGATGGGTCAGACAGAAAGTGCAAACAAGGTGGAGGTAGCCCTCCTTCCACATCCTGTGCCCGTGTTCCTGGGGTGACAACTTCATGTTCTTTCATCTGACTGTAGAACCCTGAACTTCTCCTGGCTGTGACTTGTGGTGTCACAGTGGACTCTGGCCAGCTCAGCAGGCTATGAGCTATTTTGCTCTGTCATGACATGAGAATTTGCAAGTTCAACTTGGTCACATAGATGCACATGTTCTAATTCCAGGCCAGAACTCACCCTGTGCTGCCTGGCTTTCTGTGTTTCTTTTATCCTCTTTTAGACATTTGGCTTCACACCAGGCACTCACTTTGCTACACTCTGATGTGCGTCCACCAGTTGTGTCTGAAGACATCTCTGTCTTCTTTCCTTTCTCTTTGCTTAGCATCTCTGATGTGCCAGGCTCCACGTTACACATTTTTAAAGAATTCTAACAAAATATAACTCACAGTATAACTGATAGAGCAAAAAAGTGAATAAGTAAAGTATTTTGCTAGAAATATATATTGGAAGTAGTTATGAAATAATGCATGATAACATTGGAATATTGTAACTAATATTTCCCTCAAAATATAAAAAAAACCAAACCAAATGAATAAGAAACTAACAATATAAGCAAAATTACAAGCAAAAAATTGAGAGCATCAATATGGAGATGCATTAACACAATTGTTGTTTGTTTTATAGGAAATATACCTCATAAAAATGATTAGTGTTCAAGGAATACAGATGAATGAAGGAATTTCTTTTAAAAGACATTTAATTTTTCCTTCTCTTTCAAACACATACTTCACTACCCTGTGAAATGTATTTGTTTGTGCTTTTGTTTTTCAGTAAGTCATTTCATGACATAGAATAGGCTCAATAGAAATACTTGGAAAAATAAATTAACTTCCCAAATTTAACAGTAACGATGATCTTACTTTTGTAGGATGTATTTGCAGTACATGCCGCATACCTCTCTTGTTGAATTTTTAATTGCACTGGTGCACGTTTGCCATAGAGGACAGTTCCAGGCCCTGGGGGGAGCTGGTGATTGGACAGAACCCAGCTGAGGTGCGTATTCATCCCCTTCCCTCCTGCTGCCTTCCCCGTTCTCCAACTCTTGGCTCCTTCCCTTTCGCAAACAATCTCTCTCCCTGCTTCCTATTACCCATCTTGGTTTTTGCTCTTTATTTATAGTTTGGGATTCTTGTATAAGACACTTAAGCTTTGATTTCTGTTACATCGTACTTACCACTGAAAGCATATTATATACCTTTCTACAGTAGGAAGGATAGTATTGCGTATCATTTCTCTGGGAACTCCATCATCGTCATGAGAAACAGCAATGTAATTTGACTTCATATGTATATGCAGGTGGAAATGCAGGTTACAGAACCAAATGCAAATCAACATTTTCTTGGAAAGATCCCTGTGCTGCTGAGTGTAGATTATTCTCTCTCTCTCTCTCTCTTTTTTTTGTCAGATACATGCAACAAACGCACTTACTGCTTGGTTCTGAAAGACAATGTAAAGTGGCTGCTCTTTCTTTAGGTAAACCATAGAATAAAAATACATGATCTTCTTTGAAATTATTTTCTTCCCTTCTGGAAAATTCCCCTACCTAATTATCCAGTTTGTTTTCCAGCAGCATTCAAGTAATGCTTTTATATTAACATTGCAACTTTAAAAGATGTTCTGTATACTTAAGCTAGCATTTCTTAAATAGATATTTTTTGAATATTGCTATATAGAGAGCATTGCTGTGGGATTTCAATGTACACCACAGAACAAAACAGATTTCCAGCATTTATGGAGGTTTGTCAATCTAGCTGTTGAAGAGGAGTGTCAACGTTAAGAATTTGTGTTAGTAAAATTAGGAGGATTTTTTTTTCAGAGAATATTTTGGAATGAAAAGAAAACATATTCATTAAAACTTGATCATATTTCACAGTTAAATATGTGCTTTAGGGCTGGTCAAAAGAGCAGTGAATTAAAGCCCCTGCAAGCAGGCACATGGGCTAGGGGTTCGATGCCTCGGCCTGGGGTGCTGGCCCCACTTCTGGGATGCACTGAGACTGCAATTGAGACTGGGCCAGGTGGCACGCACCTGTAATTCCAGCTCTTGGGAGGCTGTAAACAGGAGGATCCCTATGATAGAGTCTAGTAGTGAGACCATGAACACCTTACAGACCTTTCCGTAAAACAAAAAAAATGCTCTTTAGAGAATATAATTTCATTAGAATTAAAACAAAAATAACTTGTGAGATATGTCATAGAGACATTAATGTTTTGTGTAATGTACAGATGCAGAATTCGGGCTTAGATTAAATTACTTAAAAGATCACACAGGTACAAGTCATAGAGCTGTTCCTTGAATCCAGAATATTTGAACATTCTTGGGGGCCGGGGAGATGGCTCAGTGGAATAAGCACTTCTCTGGCAAACACAAGGACTGGAGTTCAATCCCCAGTTCTGCCAAAAACAACAACAAAATATTCCAAAGCTCCCTCAACATTATTTGATTTAAAAAACCTTTTCATACTCATTGTGTACTTTGTTCTTGAGAGTGGTCTCCCTGGCGCCTTCATGTTCTCCTTTGCCTTCAGTGTCCAGTGGTAGAATTGCACCCAAGCTCACAAGCTGGCAACGGTGAAGCTAAGAATCCAGTTATGTTCATTCTGTGAATCAACTCTATGTCCTCATTATGATTTGTGTCTAGTTGTCCCCCCAAAGCCTCAGGCATGCCGGGGGTGGACTTCTGGAGTCCAGGGCTAGGATTGTGGGTCTGAGTACTGCTGTGATTATGGGTGTGAGTGCTACACCCAGCCCGGGGCAGAGAGCCTGAATGCCATACAAGAGCGACAGACAGGCAGTCTTGTTCTCTGTTGCCACTGCTGCTGTGACTCCTCCATTCTGCTCCGTTGCTCTTGGCCGCCGCCATGCATGGGTGCTCTCCGCCCTGTGCCTGGAAGCCTTGGAGCCAGCTGAGCATGGACTGAAACCTCCAGCAACTGTGAGCTAAGTAAACCTTTCTTTTCCTAATTTTGGGCGTTAGGTATTTGTCCCAGCAATGACAGAAGAGTAACTGGGACAGGCCTATACTGCACCAATATTTTTTTTTTTTTGCATCTCTGCCTTTGCCTACGTGATTTTAAATTTTAAACATTCATTGTACACATGATAGGAACTGTATTGCATTATGAATTAATTTCTCATGAACTCAATTATTTTTATGACATCCTATGTTCTGAATAACATCCCAGGTACAGTTTGAACAGTGACCTAGGCAGCAAAGTCACAGAACTGTTATACAACACACTTTGCTTTGTAGAATAGATTTTACAATTCTCTTAAATGAACCTATCATTCAAGCAAGCTTACAGAAAAGTTCCTTGCAGGTGGCAAAAATAAGGTTAAAACAACCAGAAAAAAACAAAACAAAACAGAACTCTAGTCATCTCTCTATTAAACATGTACCTCGTAAATGCGGAGCTACAAGGGTACATTATTTTTCATAGATGGAATTTCCAGTAGTGAAAAGTTTTATTAAATGAAAGACAGCAGGAATACCATATGCAAAAGCTGTTAAGACACCCTTTCCTTTTAAACTCAGCAGTTTGAGATTATTACTGTTTGGCAAGCAGGATTAAATTGGCCAGCAATTTCAACCGCTTTGTACAAGTATTCCAGGAGACAGTGTCGATAAATGGGTCTTAAGGGGCCATGTGCTTTTCTTGCAGATTCATTGTTTGATGGCTTACTTGTTTTTTGTTTTTTCTTTTTAAAGATGCAGTCAGTGCTTAGGTCCCACTACCAAGCATGGACACTTGTGGTCAGAAATTCAGGGGTTCAAGGGGTGTAGAGAGATTTGATTGGGGGAGGGGTAGAGCACAGGCTCAGTGTACCTGAGGCCCAGAGCTCAAGCCTCAGCACAAAACAAACAAACAAATCACAAAAAAGTACCAACACATACACAAATAACTACTCATTAACTAGTTCATTAATTAAATGAGCTACTGACTTTTTGCAAGTAGAAAACTCAATCCACAGCCTATAATACTCGGTTCTTTTTCCCTCGTATATGTCTGAATACTCCATCGGGCACGTTGCGGTTTCCTGGCTCTGGCCAGGGGCCTTTGCCCAGCGCTGTTGGCGCATGCTCACATTCACACCCCTGCCTCAACAGTGCTCTGGACACTCGGGCAGTCTATGTTGTCCAAGGAGGGTAGCAGCGGGCCTTCCCGGCGGTTTTCATCTACTCTTCGCTCCAAGTCTGGATCGAAATGTGCAAGTTCTATGCACTCATGGAATCATGCTTGGCCACAGGTTGGAAAGGTTCATTTAGATCGTACTTTTGCTTTTTACTTTGATTGACCTGAATCAAACACTAGCCCATGAAAAGCACAAGCTAAAGGTAGCCTAACTGCAGTTATTATACATTTTGTTCTTATTAATTAATGAAGTCTTTAGGAAGTGAAAGACAGGAAATTAGTATACTGTGTACCTACTAATTGCCAGGCACTGCGACATGTGCTGTCTTATTCAACTGTCACACACACACACACACACACACACACACACACACACACACACACACCCTCTACAAGTTACATGTTATCTTCAGTTGAAAATGAAAAAGGTTTAGAAGGTTATTCAGAAAACTTAAATAGCTTGTCTAAAGTAAAATAACAGAGCAGAGATGTTTTTCTTTTTGGTACCAGGGATTGAACTCAGGACCTTGTGCTTGCCAGGCAAGTGCATACTCCACTGAGCTATTATCCCAGACCCCCAGAACAGGGATTTCAAACTCAGATTTATCTCACTGCTGAAATCGTACTCTTTCTATTTACAATTTTGTTTAATGTGCTTACTTTACCGTTACATAAAACAACAACAAAAGAATTTCTTCCTGATAGGCAAACTGGCAAGTCAAATTTATTTTTCTTGCACAGGTCCTTTATTATTCATGGCTCTATTTTCTGTTGGTAAGAAATCTCAAGTATTCTTCCACTCAAAAACATGGCTCCAGAAGCATTTCCAAATGGAAATGGGCTTCTCTGATTTCATCCATTCTGCCCCAAATCTGTACTGTAACTTGTCCTGGGATCAGTATTCTACAATAAATTAGGAGAGTCTTGTTTTTTGTTGCTGTTTTTCTTTAATATTAGAGACTGAGTCCAAGGTCTTCCCGTGGGGTGACTCCTAAGGACTTTGGCTATGCACTAGCCACACATTTTGCTTGTATTCACTGTGGGGGGCTCGTACCCAGACATGACACATCCTAATTCTTTCTTCTTTTTCCCTCTCTCCCTGCCCTCTGCTCTCCTACCCTGTTTTGGTCTCTGTTTTCTTTGAAAAGGCCTCTCTCCTTATTTCCTATTGTCTAGCTTTTGTTTGTTCTTCATTTGTATCTTGATTTTCTCATGTAAGAGAAACCATGTACTATTTAGGCTGTGTGTCTATTTATTTCACTTAATCTTTTATATTTTATCTTGAGGCAAGGTCTCACTAGGTCACTAAATTGACCAGGCTGGGCTTGAACTTGTAATCCTTGAACTTGTAATGTTAGAATTGTCAATATGCATCACCATGTACAGCTAAAAGATTCTTTAACTTAAGAGTCTATAAACTTAGCCAGGATTTATTAAGAATGAGTAAATCTACCAGGTAGGGAGACTCCATTCATGTTCTGTACAGGTCACCGGGGCCTAGGTAAGGTGCCCATTGGAAGAACTTGTGCATGTTCTTCTTCTGCATGTTTTGTATCCTCAGAGTCTGAGTCCCATGATCCTTTGCTAATTTTTCCAGCTCTCCTCCCTGCATTTCCTGAAGCTTTGTTTCATTATTTTTGGTAACAAGATGTTGGCCCTTTCATCTATAAATAACCAAAGCTCACTTCATGTAGAGTGCTGATAGCCAAGTTTCTGTGATTATTTTGCCGCCCTCAATTGGAGGGTTGCATGATTTACTTCTTTAGCCCTCATTTCTGCTTAGCTTTGTCTCTACCTGCTTAGGAAGGAGTCTTCTTCCTTTAGATTTATTTGTGTTACCTTTGGTAAAAGTGACAGATAACTCGAGCTGGCTTAATATTGTAGGGGATTAATGCAGGTATGTAACTGAGGGTTTTCTTGCAGGTGTGTGCTATGGGGCTGATCCCCGAAGAACTTGGCTTTGTTTTTCTGCTGTTCTCTTCACTTTTGTCCTTGGAAATGTAACTTTATCCTGAGTGGGACTTGCCCAGCGGTTGTAAAGTGGCTGCTAGCAGCTTCTGGTGGGACCTATATCTCCACTTGGACTTATGGAGGAGAGAGAGGACACAGCTCCCAAAATCACTGAGCAGAAGTTCTAGTATTTTTCAGCACAAATTACTCAAGAGTGGCCAGGATGAATGGATCCACCGTTATATTCTGAAAAGGGCTCCGGCGGAGGTGTGTATAGAATGGAAGATGACACTACGTTTTGGGAGAGCCTCTAGGTGCCCTCTCTATCACAGCGACTCTAAGTACTAAAGTGATCTTTAGTTTTGCATTAATCATGTTTTTTTTCTTCAGTACTGAGGACTGACCTTCAGACCTTGTGCTTGCCAGGCAGTGACTTTAAAGTTACATATTTTTTTCCCACTAGCACTGGAGTAAGAAAGTCATGAAATGATGTTGGAGGTCTTTTGCATGAGAAAGGCCCCCAACACATTCTGTGTGTGTAAGTAAGAAAGATGTTCTGCCTTGTAGGGCATAGAAACACAGTGCTGTGAAATGTTTTCAGCAATGGTTGGGATAACAGAACCAAGGGGTTCTACTCAGTAGCCCTACTTCCCAGGCCACCTGCATGTGCACCCATTGAGAATGCTTGAAAATCTAAGCAATGAAATGGAAACTTGGAGTGGAACAAATCTCAGGGTTAGAAAATACTTCAGGTTGTTCCAACTGTACTAACTTGAGGAGGTTGTTATTTGATAACTACAGTCACTGCCTCATCCTGTGGCTTGCATGGGGCTCATTTACTTTCATTTAATTAATATTTGAGATTATGTGTAGCCAAGGAAGTGAATCCTCTGGCAGATAATTTTTTTTGTTATATTCTCATACTTGTTAGCAAAATTTTAATTAACTAACACTACATGTCAGTTTTGCTAAATGATTCTTTCTTTTTAACATGTGAATTTTTCTTGTGCATTTGGTGTATTGGGAAGCAAGTTTAGCCTCAGAGAATTTCACACTTACCAGTGCACAGTTTCATCTTCTCGACACACTATGTGAATGCAAAACATTGCATGACTGTGATGGGTCCTGAGGAGAGACACAAAACTTTAAAGTCATACCTCTCTGGCCCACACTGTCCACATATAGATTCACAACTTCCTGTCCATTTCCAAAAATGTTCCTCTTACCACTTTACCATGACTGGTAAAGTAAAATTTCCACAAACTTCATTTTATGTGCAAGGTTGAGAAGCATGTTTGTTATAGTATCTCTTAACCATTTAGCAAGTATAAAACTACTGCCATTTTATTAGCTGCCTTTTGTCATGTTCTGGTGACAAATTCTCTGAGGATTATGTCCCAATACACATGTTTTTTAGTTATATTCTTCTGCCCAATATGGAGAGTTTTAGAAACTCCCATGTTGCATTGAGGCAGAATTCCAGGTAATTTGAGCAAAACTTCTTAACATACAACTATTACTGTTCATATTTTAGAGCAAATTTTCAAACGAAAATTTGCTCTAAATTTTCAATTTTTTTGTGTCCACAATTATTTTGTGTCCTCATTAGCAGCATAAAGATTGGGAAGGGATAGCCTTTGAGGTATTTATCAGTGTTCATACTGATATTTGTTGATTAAATCTACCATTCCAAGATTAAGATACTAAAATGATTCAAACATTCCAAAAAAATAATTGGATTTCCTTTTGATATTCTTTTTTTTTTTGATAACCAATTATCACAGTAGTACACAAAATTTTGAAAATTGCCCAAATCACTCTCTTCTGTTTGGAGCCAAGATTTATTGATATAAGCCAACTGCTTCTCTTTAGAAGCATGAGAAATTTGACATCACCGTATGTGGATTTAACAGCAAAGGCTGCTCATTATCATCATCATTACTCTTGTTTTTATTCCTTCAATATATATATTTTGGCTTATCTATCCTTTCACCAAAGATCTTTTGTCTTTGTATTTTAGGTCATCTCCTTAAGAATGCCCAGGAGAGCTTGACTATGCGAGCTACTCATACAGCATGGAAGGGAAAAGTCCTTCGATGTTCAGCTGTGTGTCTATGCTTCTCCAAGTTCTGGTTTGGTGGAAGTGGGACTGAGGGTGTCAAATGTGCTGCCAGCTGGTGCATGGGGCTTGCAGGTTGCAGCTGTTCTCACCCTGACCGACACGACCACTGTGCCAAGTCCCCTTTGCAGTATTGGAATATCCACCCTGAAGTGGAAATCAGCCCTGTGTTCACATTCTGCTGACTGTTAGGACACGTGCTGCGGTGCTGGTGTCTTACTTCCTCAGCACTAGAGGAGTGTTCCATGATGTCATGGCGGAACGTCCAAGTGTGGCCTCCAGGACTGAAGAATGTGGCCATCAGGGGCCATATCTTGCAGTCTCCAGAGAAAACAGAAAAGGGACTATGGGAAACTTCCTGTGAGCAGCTTCCTGGTCACAACATGAGGATTCATTTTCATAATTCTTGATCCTTCTGATGCACTGAATATTCCAAGACATGGTACAATTATTTCTGTATACATTGAATTGATCTATGTCCTATTGGTTAGGAAGTATGTGAGAAACAGGATATCAACGGATAAGTGCCTTTAGGAAAGAAATCAATAGATATGAGATTTGCTTCTGTTAATAAGTGTTTAAAGGCTGTACCAATTCTCTATGTGGAAAAGAACTCAGAGCAGTTATGAAAGAACATTGAGTGAAAATGCAGGAAGTATATTAAAGGTTGGACTAGAATTTCTTCTTGATACCAAAGAAGCAAATTTATTATAGTACTTCACTGAGATACTAACCATGTTAAATGATGTTTTCTTTCAGGTTTTAGAAAATATACTCCATTTTTATGACTCTAAATTGAATAAAGTTATTTTTTGCAGCTGCTTTGAGTCTTTTTGGAGGTAAAATTCCAAATTTTGAGAAACTAATGTTAAACCAGAAAGCAAGAACCCATAATATGAGGATTCTGGTCTGCACCCAAGCTTGACCTCTGCTGTTTTTCCTTAATGGTGTCTGTCGCAGAATGTGACTCCAGGAGACACACCTGCAAAGCTGCTTCCTGAAGAATGCAATGGGTGAAAGGAGCATAAAGAAGTAATTTTTTAGTTAAAAAATAACAATTGGATTTCATGGGTGGGGAACCTATGGAACACATGCCGCGCCAGCTGTGTGTTGGCACCGAAAGCTCCAAAAGGCTCCCCATCGCTGATCAGGTGATGTCACATGGCAGGGACTCTTCGACTCTTTATCGTTATCGTCCCTACTTTCCTGTGGCCCTGTATTGCCAAGCACGCATGATCCTCATGCCCCCTGGAGCGATGCAAACCCAGGAAAGAAATAATAACACCTGATAATCTTCCAAGGCATTTAGCAATCATAGGTGACGCATCCAAAAAGCATTTACTTTGAAGAGTAATACAGTGAGTTTGTGAAGCCTACCTCTGTAATTATTCCTTGCTTATTATTTTCCTGTTTGCATACCCTCCATGCCTGCTCCCTGCTCGCAGTGTTATCTGTCTTAGATTATGATCTGTGTTGACCTAGACTCTGTTTTCTAAATTGCTCTGTGCAGCTAAATGCTTTGTGATCATGATAAAGAGCAGCAATATAATTGTTAGACTAGAGGTCTCCAACAAAGCTGTATCCTGTGGAGGGCTGTGACTGTCACAGCAATGGCTGGAAATGCTTGGAATAAAGAAAGGACTCAGACTGGTTCACTACAGTCAGCTGTGCTTAGCTTTGCATATGGAACACCTGGTTAGCTGTGTGTGTGTGTGTGTGTGTGTGTGTGTGTGTGTGTGTGTAGAATTTATTCCTTAATCTACAACAGAGAGAATATCAAATTAAATTGGATGACACGGGAAGATTAATTAATGTTTTTTAATTGAAGTTTCTTTGACAGCTTTGCTGACCTCCTATGGTTTGATTTCTTTAAACTACAGTCTTTATTAGCGCACCACTCTTGCTCCATGAATGTTGAGGCATTTACACATTTAAATGTACTTAAAAGATCAAGCTTTGTACTTTGTAGCAATGTAAAAGTCCTAGGCACTATCCTCAACTAACTTCCATTATTAATATTCTCAACTAACTTCTTTCTTCATCAGTAGAAAAGTACTTTCCAAAACGAAACTAACAACTTTTGCTAGATGTACATTTAAAAACAAATCTGTTTCATAGATTAAGTCAAAGTCTTGAGTCAGTTGATAGAAATACATACTTGAGACATTTGCTCAAGTCATTAAAAACATCCAAAGAAATATGAAGTCACTAAACATTCTTTTGCAAATGGAGGTATTAGTCTTCTACTTGCTACAAAATATAAAATGTGCTTTTTAAAAGAAAGAGAAAACTAGAAATAAGTGTTCTATTATTGATGCATGTAAACTTTGATGCTGTACAGTAAAGTACTCAAAGTCCTTAAATCTAATGAACGTCTTGAAGGCCAAATGGGTTTTCAGAAAATATATAAACTGAAAAAACATTTCAAAATTTCTAAATGTCCAAAGTCTAAGTTCTTCTTTCAGAATGAACAAAATCCTGAAATCCTCAAAAGAATTTTTGATTAAAAAAAGAAACTGAATTTTAAAAATAAAAGCTTGTATTTCAGATTTGTTGAAAACAACAATCCATTAAAACCTCTTTTATAAAAATAAACTGCTTGGAAAAATAAGAACTATAAAATACAGTAAAAGTACTTTCACTCCATGAGACTGAGCACTGATTTGTGCACTTCAAAACAGAAACTTTTGTGTTCCCATTCTAGTCCTTCACGAGCTGAAGATTTCACCTGGGGAAGCTCATCTTGTCAGAAGAACTCATCCCTCATATCATAAGGAGAGATCTGTCTCTAAAATCTCTGCGGGCCTTCTTTTGGTAAAAATCATAAAATTATTGTTCAGATACCATGGAAAGATTTTTTAAAATTTATATACATAGAGAAAAACATTCTGAATATCCATACTAGTCTGCTGTGTTGGGAAATACCAGAGGAATCCCTTGAATGCATTATTGCTGTGTGACTACTAGAGAAGGGTATATTTTCTGTCTTAAAACTTCTGTTCTTGGCTCAGATACCCCCTGAGAAAAGAGTACATGAGTGTTCACAGTAAAAGCATGGAAAATTAGATACAATTTATAGCAATAGTTTCATAGGTGCCGCATATCATTCCTCCCTTAATACCTGTTAAATTTGGTGACCTCTTTTTCCAAACTAGTTGTATTGAACTAACTTGTATGAGTTTACCTCTAGAACAATTTATTCTAAAGTTCAATGCCCCTGAATTATACAGGAAATGTCAAAACTCTTCAATCATTTCAATATATATCAACCTTTGGATATCATGGCATTTCACATTAGATGCTTTGAATTTCAGATTAGGAAAAAGCAGTATTAGAAGCAGGTATTTTTATAGTTTGACTTAGCAAATGTTGGACAAACCATTAACTGAATGTAACTACACAGCAAATAATTATTTTTTTGTGCGTTCATTTTCATGTTGCCTGCTACCCTGAGAGAGAAGGGAAAAATATCGTATGTGTTAGGATGGGCGATCCTGTGTCTCTCATTTTGGGCCTGAAATAATTGGTGGCATGAACCTGAACTGCAGACAAAACAACAGCTATCCTTACTTTGGTGGCTTTTCTTTTGTGTCTTTTTTGGTAAATTTTAATCCTTCTCCATACATCAAATATTACTGTGGTGTTTGGAAAAATCAAGAGAGGAATGCAAGGAGCAAAATGGGGGAAGATGCTTTCATTACCGCCCTCCACGTGGGACAGGGCCCATGCAGTTGGTGTCCTGACTTTGTAGTGCTATTGTCTCTCCTTCCTCTGTGAACATCAGGGCTGGCAAATGAAAAGTGTGATTCTCAAATGCGAGGATGCGCACCAATTGTTGATGTATGCACTTAACTTCCCTGGGATTCTTCAGATTAACATCTAGGCTGATAGATTTAAATGTATACATACCTATATCGTCGTTATTTTCTAGAAAAGGGAAAAAGAAAAGGTCCCTCTTACCTCTGCTATTTCTCCTTTTTGCTTCTCCAAAAGTAGGGCAAAAAAGGATTACTTTCTAAGTACCTGCAAGAGACATTTAAACTATAACGAATTCAAAAATCCTTTAGGATTTTCCTCAAAGTGTCCTCTAGTGAAAATTTATATGAATCAATAAATTGTATTTTAAAAGATGGCAGGACCATTGCTCCTTGCAGAGTTGCCTGAATGACTTCCTAGGTCAAATAAACTGTATATATGTACTATTTTTCTCTACATCATAGGATTAATGTATCAAGCCAGATTTAGATCCTTTACAATCAGTCCTGAAAAAGTTATTTTGGAATCTGCCAAACTGTATTATTTGATATGCCTAGAAGAGGCTTTGTAAGACTTTCCTTCCAAAACACTGAGTGAACAGTACAGTACTGGAAAAATCAAAATGTAGTTTGAATACATTTAGAACAAATCTCCATGCTTTCTTCATTAAATAAGAAAATTGCAAATTAAAAGTGCTCAAAAATTATAGTTGACATTCAGAAACTCATTAGCTTCATTCTTCTTTAAAATTACCATAGCAATTAGTATAAACTTTAATTGGTCAAACTTGTTCATCATTAAAGTGCTCATCTTTTAAACACTATTTTTTTCTCTCTGCCTCAGACTTAACTTTTTTTAGAATTTTTAAATCCTTTTCCTCCACCAGTTCTGGGTGCAGTGAAGCATATTTGCATTTTATCTCTCCAGAGGAGATACGCTTCCCCTTGAATGTCTGCGTTCTTGTCTCTTCTGCTTGGCTAACTATCTGTGAGAATCCTGTGCTGCTCGGCTACTGCATGCCAATGTGTGCCTAAGGAAAGCCAAAAATTATGTGCGCAGGGTCCAGTTTAGATTCAGAAATTTCAAAGAAGAGTTTCTGACAGTTCTTACTTTATCTTCATAATGTGTTCTTTATATTTTTATCTCAAATTACTCCTTCAGTTTAATATATTGCTTCCTTATTAAAAGTTGCCCATTCTTTTTAATATGCATAGACTGATATGTGTCTTCCTTTCTTAAAGCGCTCATTTAATCAGTTATGTGTTAATTCGAATTCCTCCAGTATGGACCCTGCACTAGAAACAGAGTAAGAAGAGGAGAAATGTGTGTGTTGTGGTTGTGACCTAAGCTGGCTTACGAAGGTCGGATGCACAGCCAAGTCCTTCAGAACAAAGGCAGGGGCATTTCCTGGGCTCATGGGAGGTCCTAAGGTAGGGAGGAGCTTGCCCCGCCCCCCGAGAGCAGGTGAAGAAGAAGAAGGCTGCAGGTGCAGGTGAAGTCTGAGCCTTGTTCAAAGGCATGGTCAATAGAGGTGTTCTCCATGGAAGACGCCCTGAGGAAAAATGCAGTGCAGGAAACCGGAGGGTGAATTTTGGGAAAATAATGAGGAATGTGTTCTGGCTAAAGCAGAAGGAGGCCCGTGACTGATGCAGGGATCAGAGTGGACCTCACCAAGACAGAACCTGTGGATTTCACGCAAGAAACAGTGAATTTTCTGGGAAGAATTTGCAATGTTAAGTGTAGAGATTAATATATATTCTTCCTTCAGAAAGAATATGGGATAATTAAAGAACCAAAAATAAAATGGTTTAGCGAGTCTACCCTTTACTTTTCATGAACAAAGTGTTCTCTAAGATGAACTAAAAAGAGCTTTGGGGAGAGAGAGAGAGAGAGAGAGAGAGAGAGAGAGAGAGAGAGAGAGAGAGAGGCTTTTCTGCATGCGGTAAGAACAGACCAAAAACTGGATATATAGAACCCTAAGCTCAAGTTTTAAATTCTGTCTCTTTCACCAACTCTTGAATAAAATGGGTAAATATAAATTATATTTAGTTAATTTTCCAATGATGAAAAACAAAACTCTAAGCTATATGCTCCAGAAAATATTTATATATATATATATATATATATATATATATATATATATATATATATATATTAATGACAAAACCTTCCTACATGTCGTTTGGAGTTTTATGTTAACTCTAATTGGTCTTGTGGTATTTAGTGATGCATACTATGATTCTTAAAACATGTATTGAAAACAATGTAAAGATATATGTTGAAAAAGGCAAGTGAGGAATTGAGGTGTAAAAGCAATTAAAGAGAAAACATGCAAGAAATGAAGCAGTAAAATATAGATGGAAAATGAATAAAAATTACAGTTGGATTTATCTTTTTTTAAAAATAATCAGGCTTATAACTTCCCTCTTTGAATAAGTATAAGTAATCCTTTCTTACCAAATGTAATTGTCAGTTAGTCCAGGCGTATCATATTAAAAGACAAATATTTTTTAGTCTGTTTCAGACCATAAAGCTCAATTATATGTAGCCTATCAAAGAAAGACTTTTCATTAAAAATACATATTGATTAAAGTAAAACAATCAAAAGCTTTATACGTTACAGGCAGTAAGCATAGGGAATGAAGAATGACTATTAATATCAGATAAAACAGACTTTATGCAAAATTATTATATAGAAAGGAATATTTTCTAATGATAAACTGGTGGTTTATGAAGGAAATATTACAATTAGACACATACGCATGTGCCCAATAAACAGTTCCGAAGTTAATTTTAGAACTTACGGAGAGGGCCAGCCAGATAGCTCAGCCAGTCAAAGCACCTGCTTAGGCAGAGCGCAGGGTTCTGGCTTCTATCCGGGATGGGCTGTGCCGCGTCCCCCCTCCCCCCACTGGGACGCGCTGAGACAAGGTGATTCCCACTGGGCATGAAGCTCGCTCCTGTATTCCCAGCGCTTGGGAGGTTGGAAACAGGAGACTCATTGCGAGCCTAATGTATGTAGTGAGACCCGGTAGACCCTGTAGTATTAAATATAAAAATCAAACCAAAAAACTTACAGAGCTAGGCATGGTGATATACATCTATTATCCTTCTACTCACAGCCTGAGGAAGGAGGTTTGCTCTATCTGTCTCAGAAAATAAAACAAAATAAATCACCTTATGGGTCTAAAAATGTTGAATTCCAGTCACTACATTACTTTTCTCTTATTAAGACAGCGCAACTAGACACAAAAGTCAGTTAACAAATAGACTACGAGAAGAACAATACCAGTTATCTTCAGCTAAGTATCAATGATAAAAACACAAGTGTAGCACACACATTTTTATTAAGAGCACATATGTTCCTCAATATGACTGATGTGGTAAGACCCACAGCATATGCAGGAGCCAGCGTGTGAGCTTACTCCCCACTGGGGAGGAGGGGCGAATGAGGAAGAAAGGCAAGACAGAGATAATTTTGAGAGAGAGGTCCAGGGCTCTTGCATCTAGTGGATAAAGAGCACTGAGCTTTGACATGCCTCTCTTTTATTTACTTAGACAGAGGAGCAAGCAATTAAGATCAGGAGATTCATCCTTCTCTTGTTATCTATTGTATATTCTCAGGTAAACATTCCGATCTCAGCTGTGTTGACTCTTCTCTGGAACTTACAACGTGCCAGCAGGCTTGTGTGTTTCCAGAGGAGCGCAGCTGGCTTTTGCTGTTCTTCGCCTTTGTGCTCACAGAGAAGGTCAACTTATCTGGATCTTCATAATGCCTCGATCTTCATTTTCTGGTCCCTACAAAGCTGTTTAAATAAATTTCACAAGTTTACAATATCGCTGAGTGTGTTCTTAACCATGACACACACAAACTAGAAATAAATAAGATGTCTAAGAGTTTGAAATCTTTGGAAATTAAATAACTGACACTAAACAGTATATTGGTCAATGGTGAAATCACAAGTCACATTGCAGAATATCTTAGACTGAACCATAATGCAAAACATAATGGGAGAGTATGGAATGGGAGACTAAGCTCCATTTTTTACGAGGTAGTAAATGAATATAAGAATTGCTCATATATATAATATCTGATATATGTATGTGATATACATATATCATATGCATATATACATATGGTATATAATATATGATATCTATATATCACATGTATATCATATATATATATATATATATATATCAGATATTGACATATAAATAGCAAGAGAAGCTATTTGTTAAACAAACAAGTTAAGCCTGATCAGCCAGAGAGAAAACACAACATAAAAATGATAACAGATTCTTCCAAGACAAAGTCAGAAGTTTATGAACAAACATTTGTAAATTACAAAACAAAACCCTGTCAACCTTCAATTCTATATGGAATATAGATTATCTGATTAAGCAGGTAAGCAAAAGCTTCCTTTCAGGTGAACAAGCAGCTCAAAAGACTGTTGTCAGGCTGTAGCTGCAAGCTGTATTCCACATAATTTGTGGGGTTGGAGAGGAGCGATGTGGGCTAGAAATCTTAATGGATGCAAAGGAATGAAAAAGTGGTAAAGAGGTGGCCTGACCAAAATCTTCTTCTTGTAGAGAAATATACATAACGAGTACCTTTTTTACCACTATAAATGTACTTTACCAAATGAGTTTATTTTTTTATTTTATAGGAAAAAGATACACAAAATTTGGTAACAAAATCATAAGAGAACAACAATGGTTAATATATCACATACTGTTATTTTCAAAGTAGTACTCAGAGTACAAGACGTGGGCATAAAAATTTCTCCAATTGGCACAAACCTTCCTTTTCAATGAACTAACAGACACTAATAATATAACTACACTGTACTTTCTCCCTTTTCCCTTCTAGTTTCTTTTACTTTTTTAAGAAATTTCTTCCAATTTCACAATATTAAGTATGTGTTTTAGATGTTATACTTTCAATTTCTCATACCATGGACACAATATGAAGTTTTTACATGCTAGTCTAACTTATTTTATTTATGAGTATGGTCTCAAGTTATACCCATTTAGCTATAAAAGTCTTAAGTTTATCCTTGTTTTTTGTTTTTAGATCTTTTATTTATTTGGTGCAGGGTCTCATTACACAGATTGGATTCATACTGATCCTCCTGTCTCAGCCTTCCCAAGGCTGGTATTGCAGACCTGAGCCACCACATCCAATTTGGCTGGCTGGCATACCATGTAGTACTGGTGATTGAACTCAGGCTCTTGTGCTTGCCAGGCAGGTGCTTAGACCGTTGAGCTACCTTCTTTATGGTTGAGTACTACTTCATTATTTAAACATACCATCTCTGTTGTATCCGTTCTTTGGTTGATGGGCATTTGAATTGTGCTGATCTCAGCATGGGTGCACATATATTGCAATGGTGTGATGTTTTCAATTCTTCTGAAAAAATTCCCAGAAGAGAAATAGCTGGGTTGAATGGAATTTCTAATTCTAGTATTTTTGAGGAACGTACACACTGATTTACATGGTAGCTGCACCAGTCAAAATTCCCACCAACAGAGGATGAGGGTTACTTTTTCCCTATAGCCCCTTCAGCATTTATTATTAGTTTCTTTATGATCATTCTGAGTTGAGATGGAATCTCAGTGTTGCTTTAATTTGTATTTCTGGCTCAGCTAATGTTGCTGAACATTCTTTCCTCTATTTATTTGCTGTTAGTTTGCTTTATCATGAAGGGTGTAGTCATTTCAGATGCCCATTTTTGGACTGAGTCTTTGAATTTTGCAGGACTGCTTTTTAATTCTTTGTATGTTCTAGATAGAAATCTTTTGTCTGAGGGACTGTCATGTAAGACTTTTTTCCCCTAATTAGTGGGTTTTCTTTGCACTCTGTGGGTGATTTATGTTGATGTGCAAAAACCTTTCTATAGAATGAGATCCCAGTTGTTATTCTTGGAATTTTTTTCCATGCAGTTTGCTTTTTGGCCATGAAACATCTGTCTACCCCTGTGTCTTCAAGATTTCCACCTCCTTTCTTTTGCAGTAAATTTAGTGTTTTTATTTTAATGTTTAGATTTTTAATCCATTTTGACTTTAGTTTAGTGCATGGTGATAAACATGGATCTAATTTTAGTTTTTAGCATATGGAAAACCAGTTTTTTCCAGCACTATATTTTATTTTTATTTATTTATTGTTTTTTTTGGCAGAACTGGAGATTGAACTCAGGCCCTTGCATTTGCCAAGGAAGCGCTTATTCCACTGAACCATCTCTCCAGTCCCTTGAGCACTACTTTTCAAAGAGGTTATCTTTCTTCTAGTGATTGTGTTTGGTGGCTTTGTCAAAGATAAGGTATCTAAGTTTATAGTTGTGTCTGCATCATGTAATCTGTTCCAGTGATCCTCGGGTCTTTTTCTGCCATTTTCATGCTGATTTTATCACAGCAACTTTGTAGTGTAGTTTGAAGTCAGGGGTTGTGATGCCTCCTGCCTTGCCTTTGTTGGCCAGGGTTGCCTTTGCTATTCCAGGTCTTGTTTCAAATGAATTTTAGGAATGCTTTCTTCAGATCTGTGAGGTATGCTAATGGTATATTGATCAGGATTGCATTAAATTTGTGTAACAGTCTGGGAGTATGGTCATCTTTACAATGTTGGTACTTCCTATCCAGGAACAAGGAAAGTCTTTCCACTCTCTGAAATCATTTTTGATCTCTTTTCTTAGAATATTGTAATTTTCACTGTGTAGCTTTCTTATTTCCTTTATTAGATTAATTCTTAACTATTTCATTTTCTGGATGCTATCATAAAGGATGTTGTTTCCCTAATTTCTCTCTCTGTGAGTTCGTTGATTTTTGGTTATTAACTGTATCCTGCTATGCTACTGAATTCTTTTTTTTTTAATTTTTGTTTTATTGAAGTACAAATATCAATGAGACAGTTTTAAGATACCTTGACAAGATGGATTTGATAAATTAATACATTGCAAATTGTTTTCATAATGTTTTGGTATCATATAAGGTGCATACATGATAGTATACTTACAGATATTATTATAATTCACTTCAGGTATTTTTAGACTCAAGTGTTATAAACCATGTCAGAAATATATTGTTTATATATTAGTTTAAAAAATCTTCTTTATGTTCTCTTCATGTTGTGGGCAATCTGGCATTTTATTTTCACACAGATATGAGGTGGCTCATTTGGAAAAATCATTTCCTAAGATATTTATGTTAACATGCAATGTATGATAATTGCTATATTTAACTGAATTAATTAATATTTTCCGAATTTCGTTTTACTTTCTAATATGGTATATTACTGACTTTATAACTCACGTTATGGTTTGTATTTAGGTGTCTCTGAAGCCTCTAGAGTAGTCGCTAGAGCAAGCTTCTAGACTTTGTGATTAATTCACGATCCAGTGCTGGGAGCATGGGTGTGAGCGTTTCACCCAGCCTGGGGCAGATAGCCCAAACACAATATAAGAGAGAGGCTTGCTGTCAGCCTCTGCTGCTCGGCCACTGTCCCTCCCTTTTGGCTCTTATTGTTACGCCTTTTTGCTCCACAGTGACCTGCTGTCCTCTGCCATGTACTGCTGTGCCTTGGAGCCAGCCACATATGGCCCAAAACCTCCTCAAACTGTAAGTTAAATAAATCGTTCCTTCCTTAATTCTGGGTGTTGGGTATTCTGTCTTATCAACAAGAGAAAAGTAACCAAGACAACTGACTAAAGAAAGCTCTTTGACCCAATAAGTTTCAAAAGTTTGAGAATTGGTTTAGAAAAAAGCACATTTTTCTTTTATTTATTTATTTATTTTTTATATTGTCTGAATTTTCTTTTTTTAATTTATTTTTTATTTTATTGAAGTACAAATATCAATCAGACAGTTTCAAGACACCTTAACAAGACAGATTCGATAAATTAATACATTGCAAACTGTTTTCATAATGTTTTGGAATCGTACAAGATGCATACATAATATTATATTTACAGATATTATTTTAGCAGATGTCTCTTATCAGTAAATTAAGAGTGTAGCTGCTTACTTATCTTATTTTTTATACATGAATTATATCAAAAATTCAATAATTACTTTCCTAGTTAATGACCATAGTACTAGAAGCCGACATAATATCCTGTCTAACCACCATTAGTGCAGATCTTGCCTCTCATAGAATTATGTAGAAGCACAGCGTTATCTATCCCAATTGTACTGTCTATACACACACATCATGCTTTTTCTTTCTATACCCCTTCCTCTGTCTGCATCATTGTCATTCAACTAACTTAGGTGCTTGAACTCAACAACAAAATCCAACACAG